>JARJEB010008242.1:0-13920 GCA_030264535.1 Liometoxenus newtonarum
TTAATACGCTCGGGCTTTACTACACTCGGCGCTCGCTTCGCTCGGCCTCGTGCGTAAACTTGCCCTCGCGTATAATAGCCTGCATTATAGGCTCATTGAATAATATACTATTATTGTCTGACATATTATGATTACATTTTGATTAAAAATTACGTTTTCTACCTGTTGAAATTTATTTTCGAAATCCCTTTCATGTTTCCAAGTTGAAATTACAGTATTAAGGAGGACAAGCAAGACTAATGCGCGCAATAGTACATACTTCTCTTAACTTAATAAATCGAATATAATAAGAAACCCCTGCAAAATATAGAACCAAGAATAAACATCATACCAAAAAGGGTTTAAGCAAGTTCATTACAAACCAAACTTCCGAACCAATTTCCTATTATAAAGGCATTATTATCGCAGCCAGCAAAGCATCGCTGGCGTACATAACAAAGGCCAATAAAAGTGCGGTTTGAATCGCTTCAACAAAGAACACGAGAAGATTCGTGAATCGCTAGTGAATTGGAAAGGAATAGCGCCAACCAAACTCTTCCTTCGGCAGAAAGGAAAACTTTATCCTGCATCAACATGCACATCCCAACATCAGGCAGACAATTTTCCTGATTTACTATCTTTATGTATGTGCACTTTGAAGATGTTCGATGTTCGATTCCTTTACCAACTAAGAACTGAGAAAACTCAAATAAGTTTTCTCTTATTCCATTGTGTTTATTCTACGTATCGGAATACAATGAGAAGGCCTAAAATCCATTATGAGAGCTTAGTATTTACGATAGATGACTCTATTATATTGGACGATTTATATTAATTTATTTCTTCAACGGTTTTCAGGAAACATCCGGTATAAGCACGCTTCATTCAAGTATTAAAGTAGCGCCTGGTACGAGTACTTCTTGAGTGCTCTTGTATGTAAAACGTTAGTAATGCGGACGCATTTCGAAAAAAGAAAAAAAAACTTTCCTGCTTTTCGCAGAATTCGCGAATGCCATAACCATAAAGTCACAACACGCGTGTAAAAGACGACAAACAATTTAATCGCTCCTACTTTTCGCCTTTTTTCCACATTTTCCACAGCAATGTCATTCAAAGAAGTCGATTTACATTTTTTGTTTGTTTTCCACAGAGTGTTGAAACAAATCTCATGGATGGATATCCTGGAACTTAAAGCGGCCGCTAACATAAAGAAAGTCAACCAAAAGTAAGTCAACAAATTGAATATTTTATCAAAGAAAGCCGTTTATATAAATTTTTTGATTGTCTTGTTTTAAGTTGATTTATACGAATTTTACGCATATTCCTGTCAAATGAGTCGAATGTCAATCAGCAATGAATAATGTAATTAGATTGCAATCAATCATCTTGCAGCTGTCGACTCTCTCACTGCGCTCACACACATTTTGCTCGTTTTGCTCGATTCGGTTGCCCTCTTAGCCCTATTGCCACGCATGTTATAGGTTGTTATGTAAGGGTTAGTGTTGGAGCTGTCTACTGATCAATTACACAAATCCATGTCTGTGCGGTTAGCCACTTTACATTTCGATTAATCGTTAAACCCTTTACATATTGAATCATTCGAAAGTCAAATATAAGTTGATTCAGAAAACCTCATTTATTAATGTAAACAAATTGAAATAATTAAATGTTTATTTCTGTATATGTATTAACTTGTAAGCTGTACAAGTGTAGTGTAAACATTATGACTTTACCATGAAACATAATATAAGTGTTGAAATTTGAATCGTTGGCGGTAATAAGTTGTAAGTTATTTCAAATGTTATCATGTGGCTGTGGCATTGGCAAACGTATAATGTTAGGAAATAAATAGATGAGGCAGCGTACTTGAACTCTATTAAGATAAATATCTGGGTTCCTGGGACTGGGACTGGGCTGGTTTTAGACGTCGGTCCTTTGCAACTCGAAACATTCAGAGTTTGCTTCATTTCTTCGGTATACTGAACAATTATTGAGATCGAGATTTTGTGTTCATTATTCATAGTTCTAAGCGTTTGCGTTTATTGTGGGAATATCCAGATGGGCAAGTAAAGTCGGTGTTATAATTCGCACCAATCGCCATCTATTTTCTCATCTATTAAACTAGGTTGCTTCGGTGTCGCCCCTCAACGGTGCGCACTCTTCACTTTAAGCCCTTTGGTTTTAAACGTGGTTTCTTTGGTATACTGAACAATTATAGAGATCCAGATCCTTTCTTCATTATTCATAGTTCTAAGCGTTGATTCTAGGTATATCCAGATGGGCAAGTAAAGTCTGTGTTATAATTCGTACCAAGCGCCACCTTTCCTCTCATCTATTAAACTATGTTGCTTCGGTATCGCCCCTCAACGGTGCGCAGTCATCACTTTAAGCTCTTTGATTTTAAACGTGGTTTCTTTGGTATACTGAACAATTATTGAGAACGAGATCCTTTCTTAATTATTCGTAGTTCTAAGCGTTGATTGTAGGAATATCCAGATAGGCAAGTAAATTCTGTGTTATAATTCGTACCTATTGCCATCTTTTAAACTATGTTGCTTCGCGTGTCGCCCCTCAACGGTGCGCAGTCATCACTTTAAGCGCTTTGTTTGGGCCAGATTTTGTACTGACTTGCTTCATTTCACTCATTTGGAGTTTGGATGTTCAGCGCCGACTGATTTTCTAAGTCTCGTATCAAGTACGAATTTTAACACAGTGGTTGCGTATATTGTTCAATTCCTACAATCTACGTTGTAACCCAATACACGAATTAGGTTTAAAATGCGTAAAGCTAACTTGTTTTAGCACAAAATAATACAATTATTGCCAACTAATAGAACGGTATCTGGGTGCTTTAAAATTTGAAAGGCTTATGCTATTTCCGTAACGTATAATGTTCTTCAAAATTGTATTTTTCGAATCTTATTCGTTTCACGTACCTTACCTATAAACATTAATTTTAAATTTATCATTGTTTAGGATTTAAGACTTAGGACGATTTATCTGTCGGCTTTTGGCATTACCTTCCTATATTTTCTCACATATGACCAAAGATTCGTGACAAGTAAAACTTTTAGTATTACTTTTACTTTTATTACTTTTGGTCGGTATCACGGTAAATCCTGACACAATAGCAAAAATTTTAAGTATTTATTTGAAGCGCTTCCAAAAATGGCTTACTACGGCCTCGCTTCACCTTATTCAATGCCAAAAGTCACTTTTCTTATGTCTTCCTGCTTGAGCACTGAAAATTTGTAGAAAATGCCGAATTACACAATTGCTTGTTAATAATTTAATATTTTATTCACAAGTTATTCAAATATTTATTTGGCGAGGTTTTATCTTCCTCTTCAATGTAATATTCTTACTCAAATAAATTTAGCGTAAGTAAGAAATCAAGAGAGGCTGTAGCCACGGAAAGCGAGAAGAGTAGAAGAGCAAAGAATGGTGTGAGAAATATATATAGAGTAGGAAAACGTTGGGCAATTTCGCCCTCACTTTATAACACCAATTGCTTCTGGAATTTTGAACGCTACTTCGACCAACAAAAACTGCCGCAGATTCCCTTGCGTGACTGCAAATACAATTTTAAAATGTGGTTAAGCATAATTTCACGGGCGCATTTCGTGTAATTGCCCCGGCAAATATTTGCTTTGGGTTGACTCATACCATTTAATGCCTTTGGATTTTCATACGGACCCAGTTTTAATTGTTTAATTGTTTTATGGGAATTAATCAATTAAGGAATCATTTCAATTATTATTGTAGTGATATGTAATGTTTAGAGTCCTTATGTTTGTTTTTTATATATTTAATACTAGTTTCGTACCCTGCCTGGGTCGTCTTCAGTTTTTATTGAACTCGTTTCTGAGTTTGTTTTATGTGGATTTCTTTTAATTTTATTTTAATTTTACCAATTAATTTTTCGCTTCTCAAGCTCGTGCTTCGGTGCTTGCTGTAGTTAAATTATTGCAGTCTTTGATCTTTGCAAGTATTTTAGTAAATTTCTTAGAATTTTACTTTCTGTTCAGTCGTGTGCAAGGCCACATTAATAAATTATGTATTATATAATGTTAGGGTCACACATGTAAATTCTTTGTTTATATTTTCATTATTATTATAAAATAATAGTTTCGTTTTTGAGTAAATTTATTTGGAGCATTTTGAATGAATAATGGAATTTATAAGGTTCTCTTCAATTTTTATACATATAGATCCAATTCCTGCATTCCTGCCACCAAACAATCTTTCGTCGATGTAGCTTTTTCGCAATTATAAAATAGAACGCCATACTACTGTCTATAGATTATAAATTTTCATCGTCGGCGATGTCGGCGTGCCTCCGTTTCTTCGGAAGTTAAAGTAAACCAAACCGTTTGAATGAATCTACAATACCCAACAATATGGCATCTGTGCTGGTATATCTATATCTATGCATTGTGCTCGTATAATATGGTATAGTGCAGGAATATTTTCAGGAATGCGAATTTCCCCGTTTTCCAATATAAAATGCTGCTACCGCGGCCAACTACATCTTTGCGCCCAACGCTTTATGCCTACGGCATATTGACAATCAAATATTGATCATTGGAAATCTGTCTTAATCAAGCGCGCAAATTACATTTTCATTTAACTATTATAATACCCTATTACATTCAGCATGAAGTTATAAAATTACGTCCTGTTTTAGTTTGAGTGAAAAAAATTATTATGTAAAAAAAAATGGAAGAAGTTCAATTATTTTAAATTAAAAATTCTGAAAATATCATAATCTTGCATAAAAGTAGATACTAAAACGCCAGCCATCTGGTTCGATTTCCCCGTTCGTCTCTTGAATTGCTGGGTATGTAGATATTTTCCGGACAGCAACAGTCAATTTCCGCGCTAATCGCTTCTGCCGTCGTACTGTCCCCGGACTAATCCGGTTATAATTCCAATCCAATGTGACACATGCGTGATGCTTGCAAGTTACCATTTGTTCTCCCCAACGTGTATCCCGATGCTGTTTATTGTATTGTGTTATTGTATGAATTAGCAAGCAGTGTTGCATATATTTGACCGAAGCAACCTTTTGAATAAACATTAGGTAATACGCTTGTATGAACAGGAATAGAATAAGACCGTAATGATTATCATATTTATTATAATTTTGCATTATGGCGAACAAGAATAAAGGAAAAAAAAATTAATAGACAACATGATTGAAACATATAGTAATATGAAGCCCGTACTGAGTTCGCCGAACATATTCGGTAATGTAGGCGCCATGATTGCGCACTACATTGTGCGCATCAACCAGTTTTACACGTTAAACACGAGAAATCACAAAGATGCAAAATTCATGCACAAACTTTGGTTGGGTGCATTTTGCAACCGGTTTACCAATAGCAACAACCAATTCAAATTTGGAGCGCATTTGTGGGAGGAGCACAACTGAATGTGTTCGGCAAAAGCAGTATAACCATAATGAAGAAACTAAATATGAAACTAGAAATCAAATCCTATGTGAAAAGTTGTGGAATACGTATACGGAGGACTTTGATAAGAAATTGTTGAGACGTTGAGTATGTCGTTGATGCCATGAATATATCTACGTTTCTAAGGAAATGTTGTGTAATGCTTTCATAGGAATCCAAAATGTCTATACTACTTGAGAAAGAAAAAACGTCGTTTGTCCTGATTTCCCCGTCGAGTCACTGTAAGGAATGCAAAGTGAAACTTAACTTGAAAATTGTTGAGAATTGCTGTATTGATAGTGATATTCCAAGAAAAGTTTAAAGAAAAAATGTGCATGTAGCCTTTTTACTTAAATAAACAAAAGCAACTATAGCATAGAATGTTATCCACTATTGGTACTTAGGAACTACCTGTAACAAAATACATAACAAGCAAATTTAATTCGCTGTCAACGGGAATATTAATGCTCTAGCTATAGTGTTACTATCGAAGAAGCGAGCGTTATAAAGTTATTTTGATATGGTAGGTACACCTTTATGTATGTGCACTTCTTTCCTTATACTTTAAAATTGTTTTGTATGTATTTTTATTCTTTATGATAAAGTGCAAACTTCTCATATATACTTTTTGTTATAATGCTAGTTTTTAGTCTGTGTCTGTATACTGTAGTTAGGAAAGTATTGAATTCATCACAAGTTTTATGAATCGAGACTCCACGAATCCGGGTGTCTCACGAGTTAAAGAATAGTCCGGACTGGTATGACGTCAGTGCACGACTCTCTGAGTGTTTGGCGCCAAACAAAGAAATGTGTAGGCATGAAACTTATATCAGTGATAATCAGTGTCGATAATAGATGTAGCCAATGTAGCCAGTAGCCAATATCAGACTTTTACTGATTATACTCCTACCTAAGTACCTATTTTCGAAAAAAAATCCATGTATAGGAAGCCAGGAGGCGCCTCTACCGTAGAAAGGGGAGGACCTAGAATGCAAAAGCAAGCAACCGGTAGAATTCGGTAACCATTCGAGCCGATATTGCACTTTATAGGTCGAAATCTTGAAAATAGTAACATAGACGATCTAAAGTGTAACGTCGAATTACTACTTGGGAAAAGCCTTAAAATATTAAGTATGTAGATACCTAATTTTCTTAACAATTGTCAATTATCCAAAAATAGTGTGGTCACCACATGAGTAATTATGGTTATAGTACACTGTTGGAAAGTTATATGGTCGATTTATATATCTAGTGTCCGGTATGGCCAACATCACCTGGAATATTGCAACTTTATGCAAAACTTAGCCAAAGTTCAGGAAATGAACGAAAGAAATATCATTTGGGCACTGAAACTTTCTAACTGGACAGCTATCCCTCTGATTTGAAAATCGGCTGGAAAAGAAGACACCTTTGCTTGGAAGCGAAAACATAAAATTGGCTAAATATTAATTGTAACATAAAACTATCTTTATAATCTCAAAAGTGGTTTCCAATTGTCTTCATTTCCTGATTTTTGTTTCAAGGGTTCCCGAAACAGTATACAGCCAAGGAACATAGCTAGTGCTAGGGTGACGCTCTAACACAATGACAAATAATTCAAACAAAATAGTTTTATAAAAGAGGAAATTGACATTAAACGATCGACGTAATAGTTTTGAACAAAAAGTGGACATGATATTAATTACATTTTGAAATCACTTAATTTGTGTAATGTTTTCCAGTTTTAGATCAAAATTACAGCCACGATCAAAGATTTTTACCGTTTTTGTTTCGAATTGACTATTCATTGAGAAACAAAGTGCTGATTGAATAATTAAGCAATTTATCAAATTAATGAGCTGAGAAAAAGTTATTAGCGTGGAAAATACTGTTCTTCCAAATTTAAATTTAATAATACTCAATGATGACTGATAGATGAACCTTTATAACTTAAATTCATTTTTCATCTTCAGTGTGGGTTTCAAGTTTTTAAAAGTCTCATCCATGCATACGTCTAATATGTTGTGCTCACCTTAATTTCGGGTATAACATAAAAACTTGGCAAGAACTCAATGCAGGCATTTCAACTATATTCATATGCAGGACATATGTACATACCGGGTGGTAGGGCATAAGGGTGAACATCGGAAATTTACACGGTTAACAACTTTTTTCTTAGATTCCTGCTCTTTATTTGATACCAAAAACGTATTTTCTCTACAGCTTATATGGTCATTATTAGCATTTTTTGATTGATTAATGGTACCTATAAATCACACGTGATTTATGTATTTTGAAATTAAATAGCATTGATCGCGTATATTCGTAGATCATAAGTTCAACAACATTTAACAAATTTGTAGTGACCGATCCTTATCTATATGATCTAAAATCTCGAAAGAACCCGAAAAATTCCGACCAAAGGTCGATGTGTACCGCCCGCCATATTGTTTCACTTGTCAGTTAGTGCTCGATAGTTGCTTCATCATTTTGTGCTAAAAATAGTGCAAGGTGTAGAAAAAGGATAGTATTATATTCGCGATTATGGCCATTGTTCACGAAGATGATGTTTGAGCCCACGAGCCGTAGGCGTGTGGCGCAATTCATCTGATCATAATCGCTCATATAATAATACAATATTATCACTTTATAATTACATTTTTAAATTATAAATTGATATTAAAAATAATTTTTTTCTAAAATATGAACGGGTATGCTTTTCAAAATAATTGTGTTGTTCTAAAATATCAGCGGCGGCGCTTCTAGCATTAATTGAAAATTTGTCAAATTGACAACTAAATAATTATTTTTAATATTAGTTTTTAATTTGAAAATTTAATTATAAAATAATTAAATACGTTTTTGATAACAAAAGTCTTTGAAAATTATTGTCTCTTTTGATCGGATGGCGATATTTTTTCATGCGAATAAAGAGCAAAATCCCTATGTTCACACCTATGCCCTACCAGCCGGTATTTATGTTTTTCTGTGTGTCATATAGAACTAACAATAAATGATTCTTAATAATGTTTCTGGTTTGATGCAGGTTGTAAGTCTCTGGCGGGATATTATTAAAATAACACAGATAGGAATTTCTTTGCTCCTTTTTGTACTTTTGTTCTTATACTTTGTACCTAGTAAATATTGCACCGATCACACGCACGAAATTCATAAATAGTTTGTTACTCTCTTGCCAATGTTAGAACGGAATGTATATTTATAACTTAGGTTTCTAAATTTATTTTCGCATCTTGTCCACAAGTTACTTTTTCATCTCTATCGTTTTTTTTTGGTAATGTTCTCGTTTACGCCTTGAATAAGAAAAGTAAATAAATTACTTGGCATTTGACATGTCCACGCACAAGCTAAATCAACATTTTTCGTATTGTAATACATAAAAAGTTGAAAAAGTGCATAATGTTTCTGGCTGATAAATTTGTTTGTGTGCGTACGCACACACATACACATACGCCCACAAGTGCGCATGTGTGTTTGAAGTATAAAGAAAATTAGATACAGTAAAAAAAGAAAAACAAGAAAATGCGGTATTTAAAATGAATCAGGGCCGGGATTTTCTAACTCTGCGTGAAAGGGAGCGAAAAGTGTTGGCTTTCTTTATATGCATATCCATGGTTACAATTATAACTTTCTCAACCAGGCGAAAAGAAGCAAACATTAAACCATAGGAGGCGGAGCTAGACACGGCAAGAACATTTCGCTGATGTGTTTTGTCTTTAGACTTTCGCGGCGACTTATAAAATCCCGGCCCATTGTTGGCATAAATTATGACATACACCACCGATATACATGATTTTTGTAAATGAGTGACTACGTCAAAATTATACTTTGTGATTGGATTAACCTCATTCAGCCACTCATCAGCCAGATTACCTAAGTTACCTTCTTGAAGTTATATACTCTGCGTTCACCTTATTGTATTACCATATCAATATATTTGATCAAAAAGACCTCACAATTAAAATTTTAAATCTACCGCGCGGGAGTATGGCTTGTTATGTTCAAAGGGCAACTCCATATGTGAAACTCTGAGTATACTGTCACTCGGTTTGTTTACTTTTAAATAGGTAAGCGTGTTCCAGAAATATCCGATGTCTCATTAAAATTAGAACGAGTGATTTACATAGTTTATATTTGTTGTATGTTGGGCTCAACATACACATCGGAAATTTATGGTCCATGTTTTATGGAACTAACTACGAGTATATTGGATTTATGATATACTGGATGTAACAATATTAAAAAAATAATGCGGAATTAAATTTAAAAAAAAACACTTTTGTTCACATTTTTTTGTTATCAATTTAGAAATATTTACTTTCTAAAAAGAAAAATCTTTATGGGTGGGCATCGCACACTTTTCCGACAATATTGTACGAATAATGTTTCATTTATTTAAGTTATACAGACAGACGATAAACTATAGACAGTGAATCACTTATTTGGACATGTAAATAAATTAACAACGTAAAACCTCACAAAAATAAACAAAAGAAAGACGCAAGAAAAAGTTAAATGCAGAAAAGAAAATTAATCAAAGCTCAAAACATATTAGCCACTTTTAACTTTCTTATAAGAAAACAATTTATCGCTCTTTGCTATACTTTTGTGTTTTTCTTTGAAAAATGATTCGGTGAAATGGGATAATAGAAATTTTTCTTGCTTCTAAAATATCTTAAATTAAATAAAATTAACACAGCCATCTTTGCGTTGGAAGTTTCAATATTATGGGTGTCATTCTCATTCTGAAAGTTTAAAAAGAGATAAGTATTCCTCGAATATTGAATTATCCTTTGTTCAGACATTTTATAAAACAATAAGTTGACAGCATGTGCTCTAGGAAAAATATTCCTTATTACGTAACACACATGTTACTATTTTATATATGAAAGCAATTTTCTTTCATTGGAATTCTTGAATTTTGTCACTCATCAAAATGTAATTTTCTCGTAACAATTATGCTAATTTTATATTTATGGTTCTTTCATTAAGTGTTAGGTATATGTTTTATGGCATAATATTGTTATTTTAGATGTAAAAACCTATACAGGGTGTTTTTCTTAGAATGCAGATTTAGTAGGAGGATCTATTTAAGTGATTACATTTCCGGTTATATCAAAAGATGACTGGAACTTTATTAATTATTATTACGTTTTCTTAAAGGGATTTTGACATTTACAGTGACGATGCACGATCAAAGTAAATGTCAACTGATGCACTGACGTCATCGTGCTGTGTGGTTGTCCGTCCGACATCCCCACTCTCTCCCCGCCCGTGGATGTGTCTTTAGCAAACACAATCCCCACATAATATTGTTATTTTAGATGTAAAAACCTATACAGGGTGTTTTTTAGAATGCAGATTTAGTAGGAAGATCTATTTAAATGATTGCACTTCCGGTTATATAGAAAGATGACTACAACTTTGTTAATTATTATTACATTTTCTTAAAGGGTTTTTTACATTTACAGTGACGATGCACGATCAAAGTAATTGTCCACTGGTGCCCTGACGTCATCGTGCTGTGTTGTTGTCCGTCCGACATCCCCACTCTCTCCCCGCCGTCGGTGTGTCTCTAGCAAACACAATCCCCACTTAATATTGTTATTTTAGATGTAAAAACCTATACAGGGTGTTTTTCTTAGAATGTAGATTTAGTAGGAGGATCTATTTAAGTGATTTCATTTCCGGTTATATCAAAAGGTTATATCAAAAGGGTTTTTGACATTTACAGTGACGATGCACGATCAAAGAATTGTCAACTGGTGCCCTGACGTCATCGTGCTGTGTTGTTGTCCGTCCGACATCCCCACTCTCTCCCCGCCCGTCGTAGATAGGAATGTAGCACATGCTATGTTCGACGGAAAAATAAACTCACGGTATACATTGTACGTATATTTGGTTAGATATTACACCGTTTAGATGTAAATGTAATATTCTATATCTTTATGCGGATTGTCATGATTCTTGGCAAAACGTCCTTGTAGTTGAATTTAATCCGGCACTAAATAGAAAGCGAAAATTGAGCCTTGTAAAAAAATAATATGCCTCTTTATAGTTTAAATAAAAATGTCTGGTTTGAAAATGAAATATATTTTGAACGTTTTATTATACTGGTGTTAAAACAACTTCATCTAATTTTGGCATTTTCATAATTTTTAATGTACCTACCATCATCAAATGTGTGGTATTTTAGCTATTTGTTTGCATGTTACAGTTTTCCACTTTGGAGTGAAAATTATGGTTATACTTAACATATTTGTTTACATCGTTTGGTTTTGCGTTTTGAATCTGTTACGGTGCATCTGCAACTGTAAACAGAATAAAAATAATATGTTTTAACTAGCAAGTTTACTATTAGAAGAAAGTTGTTGAAAGAGATTATTATATTTGCTAGAGTAGAGAACAGCAAAATATCATAAATCATCTCATTGTTTGATGTTTCTTGTTGTGGCGTGGCATATAATCGAAAAGTATTCAATGAAAACAAAAACTGAAAGATTTTATTTAGTAAGACGTAAACTGAGCAATAGAAAGTTTGAAAGCATGCGATAGCAAAATTTTTATTATAAATTTTATCAGTTTTTTATTCTAAATTTGTTGAAATGTGCGAAGACGCAATTTCGTTTTGAATTTATTAAAATATGTGAAAGAATGTGAAAAAATTCGAATGGAAAGTGGGCCGGAAAGTACGCGTTTAATTCCCAATAAGGTAAAATTTATAAGTCAATAACCGCATATTACGGCCGCCCCCATAGCTTATGAGAAGCTAACTGCTGGCGAAAAGTGTTGGAAGAAGGGAGAAGATCGGAAAAGCAATGAACGCAGGAAGTCAAGAAGAAACGTCTTCAAGGATAACTCCCCATAGTACACGTCCTTTATATACGCGTACATTTCATATAGGGAGAGATCTTTATAAGAATCCAAGATATTTTAAAGTCAAATGACGGCGTTACCGATTCTGAGCGTCGTCCCGTCGCAATCGTCGCACAAGGTTTTTCATCATAAGTCGCGGGGCTTTAACCAATTCCGCTCGCTTTCTCCCGCAACGACGCCGAAACCTAATTTTCCCAAGAGCAAGCCTTGTACGCATGTATATGTGAAACAAACCCCCATATTTCCTACTACATTTCTTGATTGAATGATCTGAAAGCGACAGGCACAACGCCATCACCGGCAGCAACCATATCCATTTATGCCACAATAAGGATGACAAAAGTATTCCCAACATAGTTTTTCCACGCGACTACTTGGAATTGTCCCCATATGAATTTTCCAAATTATTAATTTACAGTTAAAGATAGCAAATAGACAAAGCTGCACTTGCACATAACTACAAAAGTTTTAGTTTCATATTTGCAGACAAGACAATTCCAATGCGACACCCGACTTCGGGATATATTTGTGTGTAGTGTTTGCGCCTCATATTCCTCAAATTCAGTGTGGTTGATGTCTCCCGGATTGTGTTTCGCGGATTTGCAGGAGGATTTGTCTTATTACCGCGTTCTGATGCGCATCGGATACGACTTCTTGGAAGCTTGCATATACATCTAGACACATGATTTTCGAGTTGAATCGAGATTATCCAGTTCCGATACTAATTGCGTCGCGTTGAATATTAAATCGTTTCATTAAAGCCGCACAACAGCAACAGGAACAGCGTCAACATCAACACCTTTTGGGGTTTGCTTAATTCTATTGCTTCCTTGTTTGACTGAACTGTGTTGTGACAAAATACAAAACACGTCAAAACTTTACCGCAGAAAGCTTTTAACAATATGTATATTATACGACCCTAACTAGTGCTACCCAGAAATTTTATTTTTAAGGAAACTCTAAACTACAGCTTACAGGGGCAAGCATACGAGCTACTGAAAATATGTGAACTAAAGTAGGGATTTGTGGAGTCCAAACGTTTGTCCAATCGCACGAGTAGAGGTATAGTCTGGACAAAAACGGATGCATTACTATGAATAGGTACAGGTACAGACTGGACAAAAACGATGCATTACTTTGAATAAGCGTTTGGTCAATCGCACGAGTACAGATACAGTCTGGAGAAAAACGTTGCTTTAATTTGAATAAGAGTTTGTCCAATGGCATGAGTAGAGAGGTACAGTCTGGACAAAAACGATGCATTAATTTGAATAAACTTGTGTCCAATCACACGAGTAGAGGTACAGTCTGGACAAAAACGCATGCATTACATTGAATAAGTGGAGGTACAGACTGGACAAAAACGTTGCATTACTTTGAATAAGCGTTTGGCCAAACGCACGAGCACAGATACAGTCTGGAGATGCATTAATTTGAATAAACTTGCGTCCAATCTCACGAGTAGAGGTACAGTCTGGACAAAAACGGATGCATTACTTTGAATAAGTGGAGGTACAGACTGGACAAAAACGTTGCATTACTTTGAATAAGCGTTTGGCCAATCGCACGAGTACAGATACAGTCTGGAGAAAAACGTTGCATTAATTTGAATAAG
>JARJEB010008248.1:0-14079 GCA_030264535.1 Liometoxenus newtonarum
ACCTGGGGTCAACGGATCTCCACGAATCAAGGAAAAATAAGACTTTAATTTTTTTCTTGATCACCTTACTTTCCTATACCTACATACCTTCGGTATGTGGCCGGAAAGTAAAAATGTATAGGTATTTTTAATTGGCACTGGTACCGGAAGTTCTATTTTCTAATTATGTATAAATTCCAAAAACATTTCCATGAATGGTCCCAAAATAATGCAAAAGATTTTTTTTTCATCTTTATGTCATTATGTCAGAATTTTTCAGATAATGTGATCATTTTTAAAAAGTATAGGTATTTTTAATTGGGACTGGTACCGGAAGTTCTATTTTCTGATTATGTATGAATTCCAAAAACATTTTCATGAATGGTCCCAAAATAAAGCAAAAGATTTTTTTTACATTATTTGTGTCATTATATAAGAATTTTTCAGATAGCGTGATCATTTTCAAAAAGTATATGTTTAATTGGGACTGGTACCGGAAGAGGTCAGCATGTTAGAGTAATAATCTGTTAACTCGTTTTATTATTTATAGATGGAAGTACTAGTACGACTGAGAAAGTTTTTAAGTTCAAATTTAAAAGTTTATAAAATAAAATTGTACACGAAACTGAAATCATTTGCATACTTTATTGCTTTTGACTTTTTTGAATCGTGATATTGACACATTGACGTTGTTGTTGTTGCTCCATTAAACAATTAAATCCATTGGTATAATTTGAAGCAAATGAAAAGAACATTAATTGGTTGTATAAAGCGAAAGTGTGAATATTTCTTGGGCCTTGCAAGTTATATAATTTCAGTCAATTAGTGCTCATCTTTATTGAGACTTTTGCCGATAAAAAGTACACCAAATGTGTTCTTTTACATATATCTATATATTGGAATAGTTTTCTTTAAAATTTTACACTTTTTTTTCCATATTTCGGTCTTTGGATGTCTCATATCTCGTTTAAATTTCATAATAATATAATTGAAGAGAACAAAGAGACCAACAAGTCGTTTAATTAAATTCAGACGTGAAATAAGGATAAGTACTTTCAATGATGTGAATGTGGAACGATTACGGTACATATTTTGCTGTGTCATCGTTAGCTTGCTCAATATGCTTAACTTACATGAACACAGAATGGAATGAAAAAAGTAAAAATACGAACTAGCGCAAAGAAAAGCAAAAGTAATTTCGTGCATTTATTTGTACACGTAATTCATCGACATCGGAAGTTGGTTATGCAACTAGTTAGTGTTATTATTGTCGTGTTTTAAAGCTTTGGGCGGTGCGTACAAAAATAAGTAATTTCTTCCGGTGTTCGAATTTATCTCAAACTTAATATTAATTACATTTATAAACAAACAAAAAACAAACGGAAAGAAAGCTTTAGATCGGTTTTATCCAAATTAGATAAATTAGAATTTTTTATAGGTATAAGTCAAATAAATCGGTATGGTTTGGCAACGCACAATTAAAAATATATTAATAAATTTCATTGGCAAAAAAAACTACAAAATTTTTGCTTTTTACAAACGAGATTTTATAATTTTCGGATAGCACATTCTGAATTATTTAACTTTCATAGCACTCTCTGGGAATGAATTGCAGAAGAAATAATTCAGTCAGAAAGAGTCTGAAGAGGCATAAGAAATAATTCAGTTTACTCTGAAGAGGCATTAATTAATTGCTGATGACATGAAAACTTATTTTTTTATTTACTTATCGAGTATTTCGAAAAATTTAGGGAGTACCAGAAAAACCTTTTATAATTGTTAAACAAATTTGAGAAATGTACTTATGTTGTTATGATATGTGATACAAAAAATATGTGTTCCGCATATAAAAAAAATTAAACTTTTTCTAATGTTTGAGTCATGGACTTCAAAATAATCTTAAAAAGTGTGGTTAGCAGTTTCATATAACTTTTATGGCAATAGAACAATAGTTTTTGGATATTCTAATAATTTCTACTCAAAAGAGGTATTTGTCGCATCGCTTGAACACGCTGTATATATAATAAATATTTCTGATCATATAATTTTGTGATTTGAATTTTTATTTTATAATATTTTTTGTAATGTGTAAAATGTGCAAAATAACAAAATTATTATTAACGTACAAAATATGATTACATGCGAAAAACGTGGATTTGAGAAACTTACGATAAAATACGTATTAAAGGATTTTTTTTAAAGAGAGCAATTTTATTTACTTTTATTCGCTAATTTACACTAAAAATGAGTTTTTTGTGTATTTTCAACATATTGCTTTGTTCACAAGGTCACATCGTTCGGCGTAAATTAATTATCTTTTATTTACATTTCTACCTCTATAACGAAACGAACAATGTTTTCTTATTCTTTAATTTCATCTTATCATAACGTCAGAAGTTCGTCCAAATAACAAAAGCATGAGTACATAACATGATTACCTACATACGAAAAAAGTGAAATGTAGCAAATGGAATTAACACATCATAGGATTTTACTATTTGTTTTGTGTTTGTCATTTGGTTCAAGCTGTTCAAGGAAAAAAATTTTCATGGTATACACGTGCGTTGCTGTGTTCTCATGATTTTACCTGTTGGACGAAAATTTATGATAGTATTTTTTTAAATATATATTTTGTAGGTATACATAGTATTACAATATGTTACATTTATTATAGCGGCACAAATCTGCACAACTTACCAAATATCTAACAAATTTCATGAAATAATTTTGATCAGATCATTTCCATTTTCCTAACAAATTACGTTCAAAGATAGGAGAATTTTATTAAGTCTAATTTTCTTTTTATAAACAGAACTAATATTAAAAATTTGTAAACAAATTTTTTTTATTAGATAAGTATATTTTTCTGTATTAAGACGAACATATTTTTTTTAGAAAAGAGCTGCTATTAGACAGTGTTATTAGACATCTGTCATTTCCAAATTCTTTCTCATTCTGATAACTTAATAAAATAATATTCAGAATCTTGCGGGAATTATACAAATGACTGAAATGAGTATAAGAATTTATGTTTGGCTGCTTCAGTTGTGACCATCATGTGTTCAATAATTGAACACATACGGGGAAGGACAGTGCCGTCGTTTAGGTTTTGGAGGCCCCGGCCGTCTCAAAGAATATCCGAAAAACAACATTTTTAATAGACGTAATTAACTCGTAAATTAAATAATTACTACCTTTTTTCGCTGCTTTGCTGAGGTTGAAGAGGGGCTCCTGAATTCAAGAGCCCCAGGCATTCGCCTATTTTCAAGAAAAATCACAAAAATCCGTAACAAAAATCTCGTCCAAAGCTAAACTAAACCCGTTGATTGATTATTATTGATTATTCAATGCTAAAACGGACATAAAATATTGTCGGTGCAAACCCATACTACCAATTTTTTGGAAATTTGATTGTTTCCTCATTTCCTATTCATCTGCAATCATTTGAAATTTATTGAAAACGAAAACGAAAGTGAATTTTATATTTTATTTCGTATATACTTATACTTTACTTATAAGTTTATTATATATGTCTGTATTTATCTGTATAAGTAGGTATACCTGAACAGCTGAACTCAAATGATACTCTTAATTCAAAAAAAAAATTCGAAACGAAATAGAAACAGTTATTACTTATTACTCAATGCACCATTACTCATCAAATATTTACGACTCTATAATATTTACTTCAGGTTCAGATTAAACCGCTTACCTTACACTTACGTCTAGGATGAGCATACGTAAAAACGTAAAAGATGAGAAAGTAATTTTTTTCAATTATACCTACTTTAACCATTGCTTTTTCTTTCCTTATTATTTCTGCTTCACTCTAATATTAGATAGTAGTTGCAGATGCATATGTTTTTTTTTAAATTACAATGTTGTTTTTGCAATTTTGCAATCTTATAAAAGTCAGGAGCGTAGGCAGGATTTCATAAAGGTTGGGGGGGGCAAGGCAAAGAGATAATCACTCCACCGATATTAAAAAACAAATAGAAAACGCAAAATTACCACCCCACTCCCCCCACCCTGCCTACGCCAATGGTAAAAGTATAATAAATAATTCATATTAATGCATGTTATAACGTAACTCTTTTCGAACGTTTATTTGCTGATTTTAGATGTTTTAGGTATAATTACATTTAAAATAATTGAACACTTTAAACAACATTAGATCTTCTAATAAAGCAATGTAAATATTAATGATTTAATGGTTGCCAAGTTAATTTTGATTTAAAGATATGGGAAATGTTAAACATTGAATGCAGGAAATTCTATAAGCGAATTACAGGAAATTTAGCGAGTAATAAGATTGTTAGGAAGGCAATAAGTGTAGGTATTTTCGTTCTTTTTACTTTCCGAGTATTCCGAAAAAATTTGTAAGAAAAGTAATGGTTTAGTCAATTTCTCATTGGTCGAGATTTTGACGAATCTGGAGGAATCTGGGTACATCGAGTTCGAAAAATTGTTTTTTTTTTTAATTTAATATCCTGAGGTATGATAATTTAAGCTAGGAAGGCAAACCTATCAATTCTCATTGCTGGGTGGAATTTTTTTAAACTTTTCCATTTTACACATAAGGAACAGACAAATTCAGACGAAAGTTCTTTTTACTTTGCGAGTATTCCGAAGAAATTGTAAGAATTGGTTGAGATTTTGACGCATCTGGAGGAATCTGGGTACCGCGAGTTCGAAAAACTCTTCGGTTTGTTTAATGTGTTGTCAATTGTGGTATATGATAATTTAAGGAACGGCTTATTTTTCGGTGCAATTTTATGAAGATTTTCCATTTTAAATATATAAGAAACAGAAAAATTGATAAACAGTCGCAAAAACACTGACGTCAACCGCTTAGTGCGCTTTGTTTGCCTTCAGCAAATCAAGATTGTGTATTATTTGATAAGCAATCCTGAATTACGTCTTACAAAAAAAAACCAGCACAACGCTTGCTAAAAAAAGTTATAAATTAAAAGTTATAAAACGTATAATTATTTGCTCAGAATGTTCTGATTTTTGGCAGTCATATGCAGAGGCGGACTAAGGCTAAAGCGGGCCCTAGGCAACATTGTAATTCCGGGCCTATTTTTCAGTCATGACACATACTTTGCGTTTGGTAGTTTGGTAAAAACATAATTTTCGGGCCCCAAAAATTACGGGCCCTAGGCACGTGCCTAGGTTGCCTAGGCCTTAGTCCGCCCCTGGTCATATGAGATGCTTTTCACAAATATTTGCATTTCATGATTTCATGCGCTATTATCTTCATTAGATATAAATTTTGTGCGCAAAACATTTTATACAGAACCACATTACAGAGAGAAACTTTAAAAATTTTGTCTAAAATCAGCTCTAATTATGCTACTGTAAATACGACTCTGAAATTATGTCCATCTGGAAATTTTTTGTCTAAAAATATGAATGATTTATAGGAAAATGTTACTTGATTTTTTATTAATTTGTGTATTTTTGGCAAATATTATACGAAAAGCATGACGTAAATTTCCATCAAAAACCAGTGTATAAAATAAGCCGTTCTAGAATGCAATTTAGTGTTATCATTTCATCGCCTTGATAATAAACCCCTTTATCACGATGAAGGTTGCTGATCTACTTTTCGTATTGTTTTCCATCGTCTACTGTATTTCTGCTGTTCCAGTTGAAGCTAATGATGCAGTATAAGGTAATTTGTAAATCCCTATTTAATTTAGTAATATATGTACTCGTAAATGAGTCAGGGTTACATTTTTATCTCAAATCGTGCAAACATGTGTGATGTGTTACTCATATAACTTTTTTCTGATTAATGTTAAAAATTACCCACTATTTAAAACCATTTGTTTTATGGAATTCTTCTAGATAATTATTGGTGGCCAGGGAAATACTGGGACAGGGGATGGTGTGGTCCATACGGCGGAAGGTGCACCTATTACTGCGGTACAAGGGGATATAATGGGGGCACATGCTCCAAGACAGGATTTTGTCGTTGCACATAATAAAAGAATAACACCAAAATGATGAAAATCTTTGATAAAAGGCTCAATGATATACAAACAAATAATCCAGAAAAATGTATTCCTTATAAATAAGGGAAATATTAAATCTTGAAATTGTTACATGATTTTCTGATTAATGTTAAAAAGTACTCACTATTTAAAACCGCTTGTCAATAATCAAGTTAGTTAATGAATTGTACTTAGTACTTGTAACATTAAGAAGCAGGAAGTAGTTGCAAGTTGCAAGACGTTTGTAAAAGTTTGTTGCCTGTTTTATTTCTTTGAAGGTTTTTGATTTACTTTCCGGAAACTACTTCCTCAGTCGTTGGTAGTTTGACCTTTCTATTTCCATATAACTGATAAGTTGACTTCTCAAACACTGCCGAAGTGCACTAAAGTATTGATTAGTTTATAAACATACAGGGCGTACTAAAGAAGTATGATTCAGTTTCCTGAACTTGAACATAGTTTTGTTGTTTCACTTTGTTATTGTTTTTTGTGATCTTATTTTTTGAAGTCCAAATTGTTTTTATTTTCATATAACTGATAAGTTCACTTTTCAAACACTGCCAAAGTGCACTAAAGTATTGAATAGTTTATTAACATACAGTTTCCTGCGCTTGAAAATAGTTTTGTTGTTTCCCTTTGTTTTTGTTTTTTGTGTACTTATTATTTGAGGTGCACATTGTTGCAATTATTATATAACTGAAAAGTTGACTTTTCAAAGACTGCCGAAGTGCAATAAAGTAATGAATGAATAGATACAGGGCGTACCAAAAGAAGTATTATTGAGTTTCCTGTATCTATTTGAAAATGGTTCTGTTGTTTCCCTTTGTTTTTGTTTTTGTTTTTTTTGTGATCTTATTGTTCGAAGTGCAAATTGTTTTTTGTATTATTAAATAATTCTTCGATAAATGAAATATTTTTAAGTGAATGAAGAACCACTTAAAAATAGTTTAGTGTAGATGTCTTTCTCTTTAAATGCTTCATGGAATTATATTGTTTGCGCACCTAAAGAATTAAAGAACTGTGTCAATTCAAAAAGCGTTCAATGATAAATGAAATATTAAATGATAGATTTCAACAACAAAATCTGAAATATTGAATTATTTGGATTACTATTTTTAAAAGAAATAAAAATAAATGCTTTTTTTAACGATCACAACTTTCTCATCTAAGTTAATTCTCAAACAATATATTACCCGAGACATATCAATAAATGAGCAAAAATTAGAACAATAAATAAATAAATGTTGTAACCATTTAAATATATTTTGAACATCAATTTTTTGTTTTTATTTTATTTTATTTTATTTTTGCTTGCAAAATTAATTTGACGCAGTAACTGTTAAAATAATGAGAACACGAACTTGAATTTGTTTAATTAATTTAATTTTTATGTGTAAATCCTGGGATTAGCCGACATTTCTAGATAATTTTTCATCTGACGTGTAATAAGGTGAGATATGAAAAATTCTTAGTATAAATAGCCGATTAAATTTTTCATAAAGTCAGTACGAAAAATTATTCCAAAGAGTCTAATTGAACTGGTGAATTCGTGAAAATGAAGCTACAACTTTTCATCGCAACTTTGATGATTGCCTTCAGTGTCTACGCAGATGGCAATCAGCAAGACGACGTCCCAAAAGGTATGATTGTTAAAAATTAAATTTTTCATTAAACACTGTTTTATTCATTTGTTTTGTTCAGCTCCTCAACCAAGAACCTGGTGGTTGCAAAACAACCAAGCTGGAACAGGTTGCCGTCCCTGTGACTGCCAGGGGCAAAACAGATGTCTGCGGCAATGTCTCAACAACTACAAGAGGAACGTTACAACATGTACAGGGGATTGCTGTCGCATGGGACTTCAATTTGAATGCCTTTAAGTTATAAGCATTATAACTTTTAATGATTCATTGGATTAATCAAATGTATGTACTTAATCAAATGTAATTAGTTAATTAGTTATAAGTTCTTTTCGCAAATTTATTAATAAATAATTGTTATTCTCATTAATCGAGTAAGACTTATTTTATACGATTAAATTTGACCGATATTCAAGCTAAACGGCTTAATATAAATTTTAAAAAAATCGTGTCTCTGGAGGTGCTAATAATGAAAGACCCAGTATGAATAAAATATTTCCACTGCCAAATTAAGCCTAACTTCGTCTTATTTGATTTACGTACCTATACAAAAAATAATCCTTTTGTGTAGAATAGAATATTTAATTATTTTGTACCTGATTGAAATGAAAAATAAAAATTAAAAAAATTATCTTTCTTGACAAAGGCTGAAACTGTTTCCCTCGCAATATGTATGTTGGGTTGCAAACATTTAAAAAATATAAATCTTTCAAGGACTTCACTTTTATTTATTTTTCTTTTCGTATAATTACCCATCGCGAATTATTTCTTTGGATCTTGTAGGATGGCCTCCCTTCAAAAACTTCCCAAACAACTTTATTCAACTCCATTATAACTCTTAAAACTTCTACAATTCATACAAAACGATTTCTTCTCTTTGCTTTACTCAATTCTCATCTTTTCCCTCGCAAAAAACATAATTCTCAGTTGTCACCTGTCAACGTGAAGCTTCTACGGTGTTGCCAAACAGTAACATCATGCATGGTTCACCAAATAGTTGGCGCTGTTGCCAACTTAAATAACCCATCAACATCCACATAGTTTAATTCAGATTTTAGAAGATGGTAGATTGTTACTCTTCTGATTTTCCTGCATTAAAAAAACCACCTTTGTAAAACATGGCATGATAAGTGCGTGAGTATTGAGCCATCAGAGTTGGTATATTCCATTTAGATTCAATGGGGTACTTCAGCTCAATGGAAAATGTACAAAATTGTATATGTACATATTAATTTGATGTGTTAAAATTATTCATTAGTTGTTAATATAATAATGAAAATAATTTTGCAAAATTTGAAACTCGCGCCACCGTGACGACATCACAGGCGACAAATTCGCATTTTCTCGCAAGCTGCCGAAAGTACGCGATCGTCTGTTTAGAAGCAATAGGCAACATAAGCTGCGTTCGGCTATACAGACAGAGTTGGAGTGTAGCTGGAGTGGCGCTGGAGTGTATAAAGATTGCTCCATTCACTCTTTTTGAAATAGCTGAACGACTAAAGAGCGTTTAGTTTAGAGTGAAAAGAGTCAATAGAGTTGAATAGCAGAACGCAGCTATAAATGTATTTCACAGCTCCCTTGAGCACGTCACGGCTCCCGCGAATTTTGAATTAATTAATTTTTAATCATTTTTTTTAGCATATAAACAACTATATTTAAAAAAAAAGTAAAAATACGTAGATTACAATTATGAAATAAAAAAAATTGACCGAACTACCCTATTATCCTCAATCCTAACCTAAAATTTTCCGAAAACTTCCATCCGTTTCTCGAAAGCTAGGACAGCAGTAAATGTAAAATTCAGAACTAGATAAGAACCTGTCCTGTCTTTCACAATTTTAATAATTGTTTCTAAAAGCTGATCATACTTTTAAGGCCATACCTCCATGTGCTAAGTAGAAATACGAGTATTTGATGTAAACTCAAAATTAACTTCCACATTTGAGTTACTTCCACGTTACTTACTTCCAATTAGAGTATTAAGTATTAATCTTCAAAGTAAAAATTATTCCAGCGACGAACATATCGCAAAAGTTGTAATTTGTTGTTTTGAAAAGTTGTTAGAGCCGCACCTCCTAACTGCTTCGGTTCAGGAATCAGGATTTAGTCCATAAACATATTATACGAAAGAATTCGATCACTTTGCTGTTTTACGAGCGCATTTCTTTTTCTTTGACATTTACTCTTACTTCGTTACCTTCGTTTCTTATCTACGTCTGTACGGTTCGGTTAGTTAGTTACCTATCATTAATTTGCTTAGGTGTAGGAAAGAAATTGAAAGGAGGCATAGCGCAGCATCAAATACCAAAAATTTCTTTTTTATAACCTGAAGGTATGAAATATGTTCAATAGCAAACACACGAATTCTATTTCAGAGCAATATATTCGTATGTAAATGCAAATTACTCTTGTTTTGTTTGATAAATTTAAGTTAAGTTAATCAATTAAGAAGAAGCAGGAATTAATAAATGGGAAGAACAAATAAAAGACCGAATACATGCAGAGACATCACACAAAAAATCAAATCAAATAAAATAGAGAAAAAGGGGCTGAAAAGGGCTGAAAAGGGTAAAATCAATTAACAATTATTTTTCATGGCCTGGCAAAATAATAAACTTCCTGATTGTTTTCTAGTGGAACTGTGGAACTGTAAAAATGTTATTAACGTACGGGTACGTTTTTATCATTGTCATTAGAAAGACAAAAACCACTTTAAACCGCAAGTAAAAATAATTTGCAAATCTTTACGTACATATTATTGATGTAAATGGAAACTCATTATTGCCAAGTACACCGCACTTCCGTTTTACTTCGTGTGGTCTTGTTAGGTTGGTAACAAGTAATGTTGAACAACAATTGCAAGTTTTCTATTTATAACAACAAAATGTAAAAAATTTAATTTCTAATTCCCTTTTTCTAATTTTCTAATCTCATAATTTTCATGCCACAGTCACAGTAAAGTCGATAAAATTTCTTTTTAAAAAAGTGTGTGGATTCGATTATTTTGTAATATTTTTTTTTGTAATTATTAGAATTATGCTCACAAATATGTCTGGGTGACAGTATAAGAATCGAGGCGGCTTTGGAATTCGATCGATGGCGCCTTCTCCACACTATTGAGGACGGTTGAGGTCCAACAAGGCCGAAACATGTCATTTTATTTATTCGTTTTTCGTATTTGACTGAATTCAGAATTGATTGGGAATGTTGCAAGTGCATGTTAAGTGCGTGCAGCTCAAGTCGCTTGGCACTTTCACCCAAATCTACAAAAATTCCGACTCGTGCAATTTGCATTCATACTTAACCACATATTGTACAATAAAATAGACAAGTTAGTACATCTATTAAGACAAGTCAACATTATTGTTACGCGTTTGAATTTTCAATAACTATTATAGAGTTAACAAAAGGAAACAAATTAGACAATTTGAATTCCTAACCTAACAATTCAACTAATCGGACAATAAAACTTGTATGGGTGTAGTTAGCTAAATCTAAATAATAGCAACTATTGCAAAGAAAAGAATAAAAGTAAAAGTGGAATAGGTAGCAAAAACTGATGCATTAATTTACATAATTTTATAATTTACTTAATTTAATAAGTTTTTTTTTCTTTCTACACCTACCTGAGGCGATGAAATTTGAGTTTCAAGTTTCATCACATCAGCCTTCGCCAGTGCCAGTAGTCCGAATTTATATTATTAGTTGACAATATTATTATGTTAATAATATTTATTGAATGTATATTTATAAATTCCTGTGATCTGGATCGGTGACTGTAGGCCGGATTTGAATTAAATTAACATAGCAAATTGTTATCAAGTAGACAAAACACGCGTAGAGTCAAAAACTTGAACGAACGTGAAAGTCACATCTCACTTGAAAATGTTTATTTGTTGAACTTGTTATTTCAAGTTGAACAGCAATAGATAGACCAGATTTCAGAAGGCGAAGTTTAATAGTTTATATCAAAAAAAAATAAAAATAAATAAACGAATACTTTCTTCATAGGTCAAGAAACTAAAAAAAAAAAACATGAAATAAACACTAGAAAAGTGAATTTTTGAGAGCGGATTAATAATTAATTATTATTGGCGAATAAATCAATAAAAAGAATAAATGTCTTCTTTCAATAATGCAAAATTATGGCATGGTAATTAAAATTGGTATTTTCGTATCTAACAAATAATTTTTACGGAATGAAAATTGAATTTAAAAATTTATTAATAATTTATATCAAGAATTCGTATCGAAATATGTGAATTTAATTCCAATCGACTGTAAATATTAAATTTTTTATATTTTTTTGAATGATAAGGAATTTTAGAATTTCAATTCGAATTTTTTCCAATAGACTTTGTTTAAATTAAAACTCATCGAAAGTTATTTTCATTTTCTAATATCTTGTATTTTCGTTTGGAATTTTACAAACTCTTATCGTTTTGAAACAACATTTTATCGAAATTTCTATTTTTCGAATGATAAGAAATATTAGAATTGCAATTTGACGAAGATGTCATGCCAATTTTATGACTTGATTCTTTCAATCAACTTTCTTTGAAACTTGAATGTTAGATATTATTGAAACAACATTTTATCTCAATTTCTATTAAAAGAAGTCGTAATTTGTTTTATTTTATTTTTTATTTTAACGATACCTATTTTAACTCTTCATCATATCGGATGTGTTAATCTGAACGTAATTTATCACCTTGTCATTGTTGATCTTGATGTAGTTGTTGTTGATTGACAAACACAATCTTCGAAAATATTCCGATTGTGAATGCGAAATTAAATGGTTTCCATTTTTGTCATACAATGACGTTGAAAAGGTTGATATACTTATCCGCACAACTTAAAACTCATTCCATTACCTATACAATTTTTGCATTATAAATTATCTTAATTTGCATGAATACAATACTTTCTTTTCATTCGTTTACATTTCTGTTTACTTTTTTTCCGTTAATTTTAAAGATATTTTTAATTTTTATTAGATATATTAATTAAAACGTTGAACATTTTAATTTACATATTTTTTACTTTTTATCTTTTGTATCTGTTTGTTTTAAAATTATATGAATTTGTTTACTTTCAAGCTGATTAACTCGACTCTTTCGTTTTTTAGATGTTTAAATTTTTACTGTTTCAGTAAGTAAATTGTTTACATTTTTTATCAAGTTTGATGATTGCCATGAATATACTTATATTAATAGACATTGTGGTAATATTCAACAATGTAAAACAAATTCAATTAATTTGCATACGAAATTGCGGCGACCATAATTTTAAAATTTTCTCCTCACCCACTTTTTAATAAATTTGATAATTTCTGTGTGTCTGACCTCTAAATTATATGTAATCAGTAAATTATTCAAATTCCGTGAAATTTGTCTTGTTATTATGTTAAATCCAATATATTCCGGTCCTGTATAAATATTTATAACTTAGAAAAACAAATATTGGTAACTATAATTTCAATCAATATCACAGCGGGTGGCATGTATTTACAAGCGTGTACAACAGATAATGTCGCCGTTCGAGTCGATTTTCGATTGTCGTGCTCGTCCGAAATGATTATGTATTGTCGCTGTCGTATAGAGGAATTGACAGGCGTGCATTATATTGCCCTTTTACCATCTACCATCTACACTTTGCCATGATTGTACAAAAATCGCATTTTAAAGACTCGTTGAACTCAAAAACATTCGAAGTAATGGTGAATTCTAATAAAATTGTTGCCATTCCCAAGAAGTGCTTTCAAAAGTGTTCTGTCATAAATCACGGAAATTACACTTTTGTTCTTTAAAATTTGTTACAATTTTTGCTTTTTCTTTTGAACTTAGGAGATTAGGAGGATTATATTTTTAAAATGAAGTAACACGGAATAAATATAATATAAGTAGAGGAAAAATTCAGATAATTTATTTTACGTTTTTGTGCAATGATGTAGAAACTGAAATGGCGACCATAAAATTTAAGTCATAAAATGCTAAAATCGAATATACATAGTGCTATATCCGCACTGATTGACGACAATACTTATGCAGATAAATACCTCAATTGGTTTATAGCTGATTTCAAAAACGACATTATCTGTTGTACACTAATGTACTTACCTGAAAAATAAGAAAAATTGGTTTGGTATAGGAATTATTTTTTCTACACCTATTTAGTTATATTTATTAGGTAATTATTAGCATTTTTTGAGTGATTAATGCTGCCTATAACCTATAACTCACTCCCGTGAGTTATGGTTTTTCATAAATCACTGCAATTAAATAACATTGATCGCGTATTAAAGTTCAACAAGATTTAACGAATTTGAAGTGACCAATCTAACTAAGATCTCGAAAGAACCCGAAGAATTCCAACCGTAGCCCATGTGTATCGCCCGCCATATTGCTTCAGCTGTCAGTTAGTGCTCGTTCGTTGCTTCATCGAGAAATCACAATTTGTATTTT
>JARJEB010008262.1:0-13045 GCA_030264535.1 Liometoxenus newtonarum
ACTTTATGCTCCTAGGAGTATAAGTTATTATGAGTATCGGAGGCACCATAAAGCTACACTTATACAGCATGCAACAGTGAATGTAATGTGTCACTTATACGACGTTCGGAGATAAAATGTTTTTAGTTATGTTTATATAACTATATAATAATTAATATATCTTTGCCTTTTGCATTTTGCTCTTTGAATGTTGATTACCAATTCGAGCGCATTATGGTCTTATTTACTCCTTCACATTTTCTTCATCCACATCATAATTTTTTTTTTGCTACAAGATGCTACAAGAAACTACAAGATAATAAAAATATGACATAAATATGTGATTTTAAAATTTGAATGTTATTGCGGTTTCTTCACCTATATGAAAATCAGAGTGAAAGTTTTTATCTCCTAATATGGCTAAAATTGAATGGATTCTTAAATGCTTTCAACTACAACTGCATATTTTTTATTGTTTTGTTTTTGTTTTATATTTCATTTTTTGTGTTTCGTATAGGTATAAGTAGATAATTATAAATGTTTTCTAATCATAAAAGCTGAAGGTGTATTTTTCCTACGCATGTTCTCTCGTCTTCCTTATTTATCATATTTATTTATTGTATTTTAATCTCTGACAGGAACGATTATTGTTTGCCAAGTTTGAATTACAACGTGATGGCACGATTTCCGTTTTCTTTATTTGAAAGTCTTCAAAACTCATGAAATTCTTTTAATGATCTTATGTACTTACTCTAATAGTTTCTTGCACGGGGGCGATTAAATTGACAAGACAAAAATCAAGAAAAGAACAATTCAAGAATATCCATTTTTATGAAGGTATAATGTTAATATGCCACAATGATGTCACATATGAATTAGTACATATACTATAATTGCATTACGCATGCGTATTAAGATTCAAGACGAGTAATTAAGTAACGGTAGTTATCGAGTTTTTTTACCGTCAAACATAGCATGTTCTATGTTCGCAGCTAAAATAAACGAGTGAAACTCATGGTTGTAGGGATTTCTATTGCTAAAGACACACCTACGGATGGGGAGAGAGTGGGGATGTGAGACGGACGACGACACACCACGATGACAAGTCAATGCATCAGTGTGAGAGCTATTTTAATGATTATTGTAAACATGTAAACTGCGTTGAATCGAGATTTGAGTTGTGTGAATTATTTGAAAGAATTAACTTTTGAGAAAGAAATTAACAATTGATGAACAATTTGGAACAAGCAATTCAAATCTTGACAACTGACAATAACGACATGATCATCCATCGCCACTGTGAAGAGTTTGACTCGTTATTTTAGCTGCGAACATTTCGTACGCTACATGTCATGTTCGATAGTAAAAAAACGCTCTGTATACTTGCAACTATTCGGTCTTCTTTCCCCATTCATAACACGTAACAACTTGAATGCACCTACACTTTCGGAATTATAAAATAAATTAATGGTTACTTTAAAAGTCATCGCAGACATTTTCCATATATACCTACTTATGATTTATTATAACTATCGGAAACATTGATAAACTATATGTCTGATTTCCAGCATTTTCAAATTATTTGTTTGAATTCTCTGCAAATTAAGTTGAAATACTCGTTGAGTCGTTGGAAAATCAACTTTTTGCGAATATCCGCAATTTTTGAAAGTCAAAGTTGGGTAAGGATCTCTAGGTTTCTTCTAACTTTTGTCAATGCCGTTGTCAACTTCCTATTCAAATAGGTAATTTAGCGGAGTAACTATTCGCGCCAGAGAACCATCAAATTCATAAAAACTCCCATTTTCTAATATTCGCAAACTTTTATGCGAATACTCGCGCACAAGAAAAAACGATTAAGTTGCAAGTTTAATTATACCAAACCAAACCAAACCAAACCAAACCAAACGATTAAGTTGCAAGTTTAATTATAAATCTAGTTTCTATAATGCGTTCGTCGAACACGTGCAGTAAGTTCATTGTTAGTAAGCTCTTTGATTGCGCAGTACATTGTCCGCATCAAGCAGTTTCACACGTAAACCATTAAAACCACTCGCGACAAATCAAAAAGATGAAACGATGTCATTGACTTGTTTGACAAATACGAGGCATACGAGCTGCGTGTAACAGGCTTACCAATAGCAACAATTAATTCAAACTTGGCGCACATTTGTGGGAGGAGCACTTACTGAATGCGTTCGTCGAACGCAGTATAAAATTCAAAGTCGACCACTCCTGACTATATTTATAAACGATATAAACTTTAGATATTTGTTAATAAATAATTTTATTTGTGGTTAACTTAAAATATATCAAGTAGTAAAATTATCTTATATTTATTTACTCATCCATCCTTTCTAAATTCATTTGTTATATTTTGTAAAAATTGCAATTTAGTGATTTCTCTGCATTCATATTGTTTTCTTTGCTCTTTTACAAAATTTTCTCTCATTTGAATTGCCTCGTGTGGAGATTTCTGCTCCGTGTTTTTTAATTTCATGTACGTATTCATTTGAACGTCATTAAGAATTGATATAAAGATGAATATGTTTGGATGCGAACGATAAAAAAAAGCATTAAACTTCGAATCAAAATACTCACAGGCATTAGTTATCCTACTCAATACTGACATTTGTTCATGTGCCCATAGAGATGGAGGAAACTGTGAATGTTCACCTATATAATTATAAACAATATATTCGCAAAATTTAATTAATTTAGGTGTTCTTGTCGGCATTGTGCTTTGCAGTTCGAGAAAATAGTCCTCAACTTCATTTGCATTCAGATATTGCAAGGAAAAAAATAATCGCAGGAAATTTCCCACTTCAGTTTGCTGTAAATAAAACTGCTTCAACCCAAAGTGCTGTATCTTCCTCCACCAATCTTGGGCGACGTGGTAATGGCATCCCTTGATGGTTACATCGGGCCAAATTTGTCGCAGGGCATTATGGATTCCTTTTTCGTAATCTACAACAACCACTTCCGGCTCATAATTCGTGCATTTCTTTATTGCCGAGAAAAACTTGATGTATGTAGATTTTAATTTATCTCCCAGAAGTCCAAATATTAGCGGAATGTATCGTCCATTTTTGTATCCGTTAATAGAAACAAATTGGTAAAAATGATTGGGGCATCGACTAAAAGTTCCATCGATGTAGGCAGCTTCAGTTGTTTTCAGATAATTTATATTTGTTTGTGTTGAGAAGATAACAATATTGTCATCAGCGTTATTATGAAGGAGGAAGTTTTCGCCCGTGTTTGTAATGACTTCAGCGGTATTCAGAAAAAGATGTACTTCCATTATATTTTTGGGTATAGTAGGAATTACTTTCCTCTTTGCGTAATAAAAACTTCTCTTCGCAGCTGTGATATCGGAATTTTCTACCTCGGCGTGCTCTTTTCTTTTTAATACTCGATTAACCACCACATCGGGACGCTCGAACAAATTGTTCAGTGCCAATTGTTTAACACTACCTCGCAGTCGCAGTCTACCAGAATTTGTCCTGCTGTCGTGATTGTGTTGTAAATTGGAAAATATTATCTTCGTTCCATTCATGGTCGTATGCAAATACGCCTTACATTGTCGATTGCAACATCTCCATCGCTCGCTCTGATTTTTCATGGTTTTCTGCGGATTGAAGGAGAAACCTTGAACAACGAGTACTTTTCCTCCTCTCTGAGAAATCAGTGTTGACCGCGACTTGGAAGCCTCATCGTGTGGATCCATGTTGATAGTTTTTAATCAAACAATTCACATAATATTTTTGACAAAATTTCAACACAACAACTGATATTGCAGGTAAATGAGATTGTTTATTGAGAATTTGGACAGTGTTTTTCGTTAGACTTCGAGAACAGAACTAAGAGGTAGAAGGTTCTCTACTTTAGGTATTTATACAAAATTTGGCTCAGGAAACCAGTGAAAACCAGTGTTTCTCAACCCAAACTTGCAATGGACCGGAAAATGTATCCAACTTTGCGGACCGGTAACAATATTATTCCATAAAAAATTAAGTGCAATTGTAAAAAGTAAAAAAGGATTATTTAAACATTTTTAAATTTTTCGCGGACCGGTCGGATTAGGATTGCGGACCGGCAACAGGCTTTGTGGTTGAGAAACACTGGTGTAAACGGTACCCAAAAAGGGTATTTTATGGCTCTTACCCAAACGCATTTTTATAGTCGACCATTTTTCAAAGGCACATTACAAACTCGACGACCAAAATAGGGAATTTTATTACTTTTACCTAAACGCGTTTTACGAACTCGATCACGATCCGTTTTTAAAACCAGACCCCGAAGAAATAGAAATAGAAAATATGCTTTCACAGAAAAAGTACTATAATGTAATAAAGTTATAGCTTATAGGCAGGCATTCGACTGTGGGCACCATACATGTTCAAAATTTTAAGTCAGGGGTAATCAGAGGCAGCAGTGGCGGATTTTGCTTTTACGGGGCCCCAAGCAGTCAACGTTTTGGCACCATCCAAAAAATATAAACAATTCTGATATTTGGGGACCCTAAAGGTTGAGGCCGCTTCCTCCGTCTGTGCGGAAATCCTCCACTGACTGGGACGGATGGGCCATAAGACAAAGCAGGAAATTTTTCGATGGACCGAATGGTCCGGCGGACCAGCCTATTCAACAATTATTTTTTTATTCATTTAATTTGGATAAAACCCAGTAATTTTGAAATACAGGGCCGACAAATGGCTGGTTTGCATGGAGCCCGAACTTACACGGTGCCGGTACGGTTGCTTGTGGGGCGGTATTGTAAATTTTTATGGCTCCTGATTGTGCCTACACGGACTGTATTAATTCCGCACCAAACAAAAACTTTCGGCTTTTAATTTTGAACTAGCAACATATTGTCGTTCTCATTCACACTAAAAACTGTCTTATCTTTAGAAGCACTCTGTGTATAGGAAGCAGCAAAATGCATGACCGGCAAAGAAATTTCAATTCGCTTCATCAATCATCGTAGAGTTATAATATTACTAGAGGGAAGGTATTAATAAGTGCAAATGTGATGCCGCTGGTCCGTCATATTCATTTGCACTATAACAAACTAAAAACTATAAAATTTAGACTACCCAAAGTGCACGCACAGACTAGTGACGCTAAACTGGAGTCTATTTCAAATTTCGTGCCTTTTAAATGCAACATTTGCAGGGCCGGATTATGCCTATCGTAGGCCCTAGGCACTTAACTGAAATTTTGAAATTTTTTTTGTTGGTGACCAAAAAAAAGCTCTCAAGTAGTAAATGCTATATCCGAGAACGCCGTGACCAAAAAAAGCGCTCAAATCTCAAATTTTCATCTCATCGGTCTTCGTAGGCCCTCCAAATTTTCGTAGGCCCTAGGCACAGTGCCTATTCTGTTCACGTTTCACTAGTACAATCAATACATTTGAGTGCGTGGACATAACCGGTGTTCATTTTTCCAGTAGATTTTCCCAATTTTTGTGACAGTATATACGCCTTTCATTCGTTTCAAAGGAGCTTACAAGTTTAAGTTCAACGCATACCGCTAATTAGTTTTGTTTTCGTGAAAATTTGCAATAACTTTCAACTTCCCATAAGAGACAATGCGAAATATGCCCAAAACCCAATTGAATTTATGGTGTTGCAAATCTTTTGTCCAGCCTGACCTATTACGCTTCTACGACCTTTGCGATAAATACCCGACTTTTTAGAGTTTTCTATATTCTTCAAATTTCTCTATTTATACCTAGATAATATTCTTTTACAAATTATTTATTATTGGAAATATAAATATATTTGAGTTGGTAGTGTTCAATATAGATTTTATGTTAATGGTTAGTAATAAATGTACAAATACAGTAATGTGCATAAAATAACAGAGGGGTGCGTATTGTCGGAATTTACAAAAGCGGCAAATTACTAATTGGCAACCCAAAAAAATTATTTTATTACTGTAACATTTAAATTTATAATATAATCGTCGAGTCCTATTTTGTCTCTTCCAAGAATCTAATATTTTATGTTTTTAAGCAATAAAATACGGACCGAATTTGGGCACCATAAAAGTTAAAAATTTTAAGTCAAAAAAAGATCAAGTGGCGAATTTGTATATAGCATTGTCCAGCAAATAGGGGTTAAGAAATATACAGTGGCATTTGCAAGCCTTCAATTTCAAAACTTTACTTCGTAAAGCCATATAGGTCATTATCATTACTTTTCTATGAATTTTGATAATGATATCTATAAAGACACGATTAAAAATCCAACACTCGCTGGCGTGAGAAGACAAACACAGTCTCAACTCTCTGTTACAGTCTCAACTCAACTGGTCATAAAATGAAAACTGCGGGGTCTAGTTTGAAAAATCGAGGGTGGTCCAGTTTTATAAATGCCTTTGGGTAAAGTTAAAAACCCTTTTTGGATGTAGACTTGGATATTTTCCGTATAGTATATATTCTTATTCGCTTCATTCCCAGGTAATGCACTCTTCTAACTTAAGCCCTATATGAGGGCTTGAAGTTGAGTTTCTCGAACCTGTCTCAACATCGATGTTGTTTACGTGAGTTACTTCCCAAATTCATTCCAAAAGCTAAGTTTAGAAGAGAATCCAATCCAAACCGTTCTCCCGATACCAAGTTCAAGCCCACCGGAAACGGGTCTCGTGCCTTGCTTGGTCCCGTCCCCTACGTTTTGTATTTGCTTCTTGGCTTGGTTTATGTTAACTTTGCTGTACTTACCTACCTACATTCAGCCAAAACATTTAGTACTTCTAGTTCTATTACTTCTTTTATATTGTTTACAATTTACTTCGTTTACTTGACACCTTGTTTCTATGTTTTTGCCTTCGTCCCTGTTCACTTTTGATTTATTTTTAGATCTTACAGTAACGGATTTACATTATTTTTTCAGCAATATTGGTATTTGATGTTTTGGATGTAAATTTCAACAACGTGTTTTTCCAAATTTCTTTAAAATTATTTCTTAAATTTCTTGCTAGTTACAAAATATTCGAATCTTACCATAGCCAGGATAAGAGGAAGTCAGGTTTAGTTGATTTAGGTCGTCTTTAATGTGATTTTAAAATTTAAGATATTGTGTCTTCGCATACCTACATGTATGCTAACACACACTTCTACTGTTAACCAGGAAAATAAAGCAAAACAAATCAAAACTAACAATGTGCTATGTTGAAATGCAGTGGCGGATTTATACCAATTGGGGGCCCTGTTATTGTAAGATAAAGGGGCCCCCTCACCGCGCAAAGGTAAAACATAAAACTTATTATGTGAAAATAATAAGCAAATATTACAATAGCAAAAATATAGAAATACATATTATATTATTAATTAATAATATTGTATAACAAAATTAATATTTAATATAATTTAAACACATACTTATCTGCCTTCTAGACTTTTGTGTTGCATCGTGCAGGGGCACCTCTCGATTGGGGGCCCCTGGCATGTGTCAGGTTTGCACATCGATAAATCCGCCACTGTTGAAATGTATGACAAACACTGCCTAACTAACTAAAGAACGAAAAAGCAAAAACAATCTGGATGTCGAATGTGTTCGGCAGGGGCAACAAGCGGCGACAGGGAGGAAAATCAGACCTTGTTAAACCATTTAAACCTATACCCACATGTACTTACATACATTTGGTTTATTGGTTGCAATAGGGTATCGGTTGCTTGTACATTTATTTTCAGTTACTGTTTATTCAGTACCCCAAACAGAACGGTTTACTATTTCAGTGTGCCTTGGTCTTCTTTTGCAATTATATTTTTCTTTTTTTTTGCTTTGCTTGGTTAGCTTTGTGTTTTTACTTGTTTTAAGACCTTAGTTTGTGTCGTGTTATGGCTGACCTTGAGCTATTTATATGAGACTTGTAAAAATATTGCAAATGCTTCTCATCTGCATTTAATATATTAGTTGAAGCAAGAAGAAAATTTCAAATTCGAGTTGGAATGGTTCGTTTGAAGCAAGATGTGCTTGAAAGTAAGGATTTTCATGGTATGTACTGCTCTTGATTAATTTAATTATTTCATAAATTAATGTGTGTAATTTCTCTGATTTTCTCCCATTTGTTGAAAATCAAGCTTATTCTCGGTTAGGTACTGGTTAATAATTACATAAATGGAAATCGAAAGGTATTGACGGTGTAGGAATTCAAAATGGTTGGCGGGTTAGAACAATTGAGATGTTGTTTGTTGGACCGTTTAATGTGAACTCTTCGATTTAGCACCTTTGCAATGCTAAAGCAATTGATCTTAGATCTTAGCGCATGTGCAATTGTAGTCCAGTGCCAATACATTTAACTATATGCAGCCATACATACAAATCAAATAAGTATCCAATTTTCTCAGCATTAACAATGTGTCAGTAGCAAATTTCAAACAATTTCATTCTTGCATTTTTTAATAACTGTGGGACTTATATTTTAATTTTTTTCATGGAACTGGCGCTTAAACTACTTGAACATTTGACTTATTTTTTGTTTTCTTGATGTTTGCTTCCCGGCTGTGCTGTGTGGATTGCTAATGTCCAGTTTATTACATTATTAACTATACCCCAACTCGGGATTTTATTATTTTGATTTAAATATTTTTAATTTTATTTACTCTCTCGGTCCGTACTTTGTTGCCTAAAAAGTTAAATTTGAGTTCGACTATTCTGGGGATTTTTTAATAATTTATTTTTATTTCATCCAAAATTATTAAATGTCGGAAAGTTCTTGAAGACATTTTTTGATCTTGCAGGTTCTTGACGACCCAAATGTTGATCTTGCCCTGAATGCAAAATTTGATTTCTTGTCTTGATTTTATCTTGAATTTCGTCAAGATCGAGACAAGAAATCTTGAAAATCAAGAATCTCGTGAAACCCTATTTATTATATGTATTATATTTAAAGTTAAAACCCTAAAGTGTTCTTCAACTACATACGGAGTGTTCTAAAATGATTTGAGAAATTATACAAGGCCATTTACTTTCGATAACACTCTGTATATGTATACAGTGAACTAAGGTTTGTAACTTAATATAATAAACGAACACGAGAAGAATTGAAGAATTATAATAAAAGGTTCCAACTTGCGCATGTGAGCTTTCAGAACTGAGTATACCAAACAGTTTTAAACGCATTTTTACATATTCAGGTCATGTTAATTTGCTTTAATTAGTCTATTATTAAGATAAATTAAAATCCATTGTGTTCTTCTACTATATATGTATTATTGTAGTACCAAAATTATTTGAAAATTTATAGGTACGGCCAATTTAATGTCGATCATTCTCTCTGCAGTACACAATTTTTTGTGTATATTAAGTTCTTAGAAGGCTAGCATCCATGATCACTTAGCTAATTTGTTTTATTGGTTTTTAAGACTCAAGAAATTTCAAGACTCTCGACTCAAGACAAGAAATTTCAGTCGGGAGAAACGGCAAGTCAAGAACTAAAATATTTTGTCTTGATTATTTCAAGACAAGACAAGATAAGTCAAACAAGACAAGAATTCTTGTCTCGTGAAACCCTAATAATAAACGAGACGAGAACGAGAAGAATTATGATAAAGTGTTCTCAATTTGTGAGCTTTTAGATTTGAGTAAAAGTTTTAATAAATTGCATTTTTATTTTCCGACCTTACTGACAATATACGCTAACGCTAAGGAAAGTACCGGTGTGAAGTTATCACTCCAATTCCCATCACGCCTTTTTGACAGCATATATTTTCTCAATTTTCATATTGTTTCGTTCAAATTCTCGCAATAAAACGGTCAAAATTTCGAAGTCTGGTTTTCGACCGATCTCCACGAATCTCGCTTCCCTGAGTCCGAAAAAGTTGTTTTGGTCCGTGTGTGTGAAGCAAATCTGAATAGCGCTAACCTATAATCTTTTACCTCCACCATTAAAATTTTTGACATTTATGCTTGTTATCATTATAATGAATAATGCAATTTAACTGAAACATTTTAATTACGGAGAAATATTCGAATCGGACATCCATCAACAGCATTCAACGCCGGAGACATTTGCAATCGAATGTCTTTTAAATTTGTGTAAGTTGTTTCCACACGAAATGTTTTGAAAAAGTTTGCGGCCAATGTTACTAAAGCCAAAAACCCAAACTTCTCACCAATACAATTTCGTTTTCCAGCAGAAAATGGAATAAATGCGTATTTATGGCGCTTCTTTGCCTCTTCCGGTTGAAAACGATCTGGATTGAAAGTGTATGGGGCTTTGTAGTACTTCTCTGAATAGTGTATATCCAATATGTTAACATGTATTGCGCTGTCCTTGGGAAATATGTATTCACCTAAAATTGTTATAATTGAAAAATCGAAATGTATCTATGACTGGGACTTCAAAAAGTAGCGTAAAATGCCAATGTCTCATTTCCTGATAAATCAACTAAAAGTATACCAATTTGATATACTTTTGAATATACAGGGTGATTCAAGTTCAAGGCAGAACCCATGCCTCATTTGTTCAATTTTCGATACAATACTAAATTAAAAAAGAAACAGACTAAAATTCAACAGTAAAAACTCCGAAAAAGACAGGTTCAGGTAGCTAGAATTAAACTAACTTTGGGGTATTCCTTGAAAATGAATAACCCTGTATATTCAAAAGTATTTAAGATTGGTAGCTTAACTCAGTTGTCACTTTCTACAACTAACCAAACCTAAAAACAGAATTGAATATTTATTTACCTATTTTCACATCTTCAGTTGGTGATCTTGGAATTAGGGGACCAGGTGGAAACATTCGCAATGTTTCCTTTACAACTGTTTCTAAGTATTTGAACTTAGACAAATCGGAGTGTTCCACATGTCTGGCTGCACCAAGTACACCATATATTTCTTGATAAACTTTTTCCTATAGATTGTAGAATTTCGACACATATTAGTAAGCAATTTTTCATTAAAATTATCAATATACTTATACTTGTATGTTAGGATGCATGCCGACACATACACAAAGAAATGAAAAAGTGTTGGAACAGGTCTCCATTCCCTATTATTAATTAAAATATTGTTATAATATTGATAAGTTATTGTGAAAGGTTAGATTTAAAAGTTACGGCAAATACAAATGTTGTGAGTTCTTCAACGACCTCACGCCGGCTGTAATTTTTACCATTATCATCCAGTAAATAATCAATGAATTTTTTAGGCTTGGTTTCTTCCGTTTGTTCCCTTTCCTTTGCTCGTTCATCTCGTTTTTTGTCAATAATCTAAAAAGATTCGCAGGGCATAAATCTTTTAAATAAATTATTTTCTAAAGATTTTTCAATTACTTCGTGTGAAATGCTTTTTATAGTCTGGACACATTTATCAAGTTCTTTTCCTGATTTCGAAAATCTATAGAAAATATTAAAATCGTGAAAGAAATCCAACATCATGTTTTTCATTTGAATGTGCAGACATCTAAAAGTTAATTTTTTTTAATTAATATAACTGATAATCTAAATGCTTTCGATTTCGTAATTACTTAATCATTGCTTCCCAATATTCATCACGTTTTTCCTCAGAATCCAGACCCAGCCCAAAATCTTCAACACTTAATATAAATTTATTTTATTTTAATTGAATTACTATTTACCACAAAATTTTCCAAAAGCGCATCGCCTTGAGAAGAAATTAATATCAAAAGTGACACCAATATTTTCTTTTAATTCATCAATCAACAATTTATCATATTTCCAGAAGATATTTACGTATGAGTTCAATATACGCTGATTGAAAATAGGTTTTAAAAGTTTCCTATGTTTCATCCACCTATCCCCTGTAATAAACAATAAAGTATATAAAATAAATCAAATTTGGAGAGAGTTACACCCAATTTACTGCTTACAATGGCGGTAGTAGTTGGTAAATGGTAAATCGAACACTCTCACACAGTTTCTGTTACTACCAGCCCAGCGGCCAGCCCAATAACAACTTGAGAGACCAGCATCACACTCAGCCACAGACATACTAGGTTCGTTCCAACAAAGTAGCAAACTAGTTACGAACTGTCCGGCGCATGAGCAGTTTTAAAAAAGCAACGGTTGTTTAAAACTGCTCATGCGTTGGTCAGTTTGGAACCAGTTTGCTGCTTTGTTGGAGCGAACCTACTGTTTCGCCCGGTAAGGACTCATCAGCATGCCTATGAGTGTGACACTGCCTCAAGCCGAATATCCGCTTTTTATAGTCGAAAGTCCTGGAAAATGTTCGATAGTCGTAAGTAAACAAAAGTAATTTGATGGATTGCTCCATCTATGTACTTTTCACGTACTTCTACTCAAATATCCAACTACTCAACAAACTTGTTTAAATAACGCGTATGTTGACTTCATAAACCATAATAAATCTTGACAACTATTTAGTGTTTCATATTTCGTTTGTTTTCCTACCTTTACTTAAAATCAGCCCTTTTCCAATAATATTAAGAGAATCCATATATTTCGGTTTGTTCCAACATTTATCGTTAAGTAGCAATTCTTCAACCAAATCAGCGTCGTTCAAATAAAACATTACGAGATTTCCAACGTTTATAGCGCCACACGGTGACTTGAAACTTTTTAAGACCTTAACCACACCTTCATAGTTGCATTATTAGTTTAAAAAAAAGGACATTACTGATTTTAATATTTGTAAACTTTAATTCTCTCTCCAAGAGAGAGTAGATAGGTTCTAAATATAATTAATTATATTTTACCTTGTAATGTTAAGTAATGGTGTGCATGCCCAATGATAGGATAACAAGATAAGTTGGGTTTCCCTAGTTTTGCAGCTAAGTCGTAAAACTTTTTATTATTTTTCCACCATTTTGCAATGTAAAAAATTAAAACTGTAACGATAATTGTTACAAGAAACGAGGGTTTTGTTACTTGGATGTGTTCCATGTCAATTATGCAGCATGGACTAAGTTTGTATAAGTAGGTACTTCAAATTGTCGAATGCTCGCTTATAAATGTTTTTGCAAATCGAAATGATTTGCATATTCAAAAAAGTCATATATTTTAATCTAGTATCGACGTGTCCTTATTATTTATGGATACGTTTTTCTTTAACATAGCTGCGCAATAATTTGGGATGTACTA
>JARJEB010008268.1:0-23373 GCA_030264535.1 Liometoxenus newtonarum
TGTAACATTGACAGTATACACACATCTATTGAACACAGTCGACACAATTGTCTCCGGCTCTGGGATTTGAACCCACGACCCCCCGATCAACAACCAAAGTGTTAACCGGTTGAGCTACCAAGCCACTTAAAATCTTTTCAATTACTGAAATTCGTGACATTTGCAAATTTTGAACATAAAATTAAAATTGCAGAGTTTATTATTCGTTCTTAACAGTGCACTTAATTTAAGTATCATAAAATATGATTTATTCTTTATTTAACAATGATAAGCAACATTAATTTGAATTTCTACTTTATGTCACATTCATTGAAGTGATTTATAGCATTGTAATTCCATTTGGCGATTCCTGATTTCGTGATTTACTTGATTCGTCCTTTAGTACTTACTTCATTCTTGAGTCCATCAACAGACTTGTTAGTCCCGTCAGAGTTGAGAATTCCTTTTAATGACTTTCGGCTAAGTCGACGAGTTGAGTTGAGGAGTAAAATGACTAGTTAATAATAACACGCGGCAATAAAATGCAAGGATTAACTACCCAAACACGTGCTCCGATCGTTTCTACCACGGTGTAATCATTTAGAACCGTCCTGTTCTTGTTTCCTTTTCCTTCTCACACACAACATGTCCTGATCAAATGTATGTATTCCCTTTCCCTTACATATAAGTAAGTTGTTTTACGTTTCGTTGTGTATGCTTTTCTTATTGTATCCATGCCGCTCTTATTTCAATCACCATACAGCTTGTAATGAAATACCGGATTTAATAGACTTCTTTATTAGCAAGTATTATTAACAAGTGTATTTCATTTTATAGTTAGTATACTACGAGTTAAGAATTATAACGAATTACGAATGTAGAATATTAAATGAGGATAAAAAGAGGTTCCCAAATATTTGTTTCATGTTTTACAGAGTTCTGCTTTTCTGCATCGTCTTTCATAATACATTATCATACAGGGTAATCAGATAATTAAACATAAGTTGTAATTTGGAAAACTGGCGAGCATAGATATTAGCGACCTCTGTTGTATTATGCTTGTAAACTCCAAAGTACAGGTAAGATGCACACTCATGACAGGCGACCTCAGGCATTGAGAATGGCGCCCTCTCTTATATTATACTTATAAACACCAAAGTACAGGTAAGATGGCGCTTGAAATATACAGATTTCTGTAATTTCCCAAAATTTTTATAGCGCCATTAAAAAATTAATTTTTAATCAAAATTTTACCAATTACAAAAATTGCTGTCCTAGTTATTTCATTCCAAATATTTCTTCATGCTTTACAGAGTTCTGCTTTTCTGCGTCGTCTTTCATAATACATTATCATACAGAGTAATCAAATAATTAAACGTAAGTTGTAATTTGGAAAATTCATGACTGGCGAGTACAGATATTAGCGACCTCTGTTGTATTATGCTTATAAACTCCAAAGTACAGGTAAGATGCACACTCATGACAGGCGACCTCAGGCATTGAGGATGGCGCCCTCTCTTGTATTATACTTATAAACACCAAAGTACAGGTAAGATGGCGCTTGAAATATATAGATTTCTGTAATTTCCCAAAATTTTTATAGATCCATTAAAAAATAAATTTTTAATCAAAATTACAAAAATTGCTGTCCTAGTTATTTCATTCCAAATATTTTTTCATGCTTTACAGGGTAATCAAAGAATTAAGCAATAAAAAGTTGTAATTTGGAAAACTCATGACAGGCTAGCACAGCCATTAACGATGGCGACCTCTGTTGTAATATATTATACTAATAAACTGCAGAGAAAAGGTAAGATGGCGCTTGAAATATGTAGATTTCTGTAATTTCCCAAAATTTTTATAGCGCCATTAAAAAATTAATTTTTAATCAAAATTTTACCAATTACAAAAATTGCTGTCCTAGTTATTTCATTCCAAATATTTTTTCATGCTTTACAGAATTCTGCTTTTCTGCGTCGTCTTTCATAACACATTTTCATACAGGGTAATCAAAGAATTAAGCAATAAAAAGTTGTAATTTGGAAAACTCATGACACCTCTAGCAGAGCCATTAACGATGGCGACCTCTTTTGTATTATATTATACTAATAAACTGCAAAGAAAAGGTAAGATGGCGCTTGAAATATATAGATTTCTGCAATTTCCCAAATTTTTATAGCACCTTTTAAAAAAATTAATTTTAAATCAAAATTTTTCCAATTACAAAAATTGTTGTCCTAGCTAATTCTTCCCAAATATTTGTTTCCTGGTTTAGAGAGTTCTGCTTTTCTGCATTGTCTTTCATAATACATTATCATACAGGGTAAACATAAAATCAAAAATTGTAATTTGAAAAACTCTTGACTGGCAAGTATAGACATTGGAGACCTCTGTTGTATTATACTATACTAATATACAGAGATAATATACAGAGAAGAGGTAAGATGGCGCTTGAAATATGTAGATTTCTGTAATTTCCAAAATTTTTATGGCGCGCCATCAAAAAAGTAATTTTTATTCAAAATTTTGCCAATTACAAAAATTGCTGTCCTTGTTATTTCATTTTTTCAACAAATTCTAAAACATCCAGTTTTCTGTACCTATACATATGGGTTTCGTTTCATTTGTAGATTGTACAGTAGATTTCAGTTTGACCCGTATGCTCGCCTGCCAGTTAGTTTTCCGTTTCGCGTAATTAAATATCGCTTAATTTAGATCAATTTACTGCAATTACCAAAGCTGAACCTTTATGTACACCGCTCACGCTTTTCTTGACTCCCTCCCCTCATACCTTCAATCGGGCTTTCTCTCTCATCCCAATTTCCTTTCTTTCTTCCATTCCATTTCGCGTCTCTATGACTGTGACCTATTTCGTTCTTCGTTTAACTCGGAACTCTTCCACGGCTCCACACAAGATATTTTAATCTAAAAGCAGAACGAATAAGATTTGTGTCCGACATGTTTATTATACATCTGCCTGCACACACTACACACAGTCATAGATTTAATAATACATTTTCGGTACATAACTAATAGTTATAAGTAACAGAATAGACTCGAAAAGGAGACGCGAAAAGGAAAACGAGAATGACAACGACAAGGAAGCAAGCAAGTAAAGGAAGGAGTAAAAGGAGTGAAATAACTAATGCTCGATTTAAGTAAGTATAATATAAGTACTTCTACCTTATGTTGAGTTTCTTGTTACTAATTGGTGGTGCAGGAAGAAGGAGAAACCACCTCAGGCTCAAGTTTGAAAGGGGAATGTTGAATGTAAATAAACTAAAGTGAGATTATATGAACGTAATAGGTTAAAGCAATAATTTTGTCGTTGCAAGTCGGTAACTCTTAGGTTTCGTATTAGTGTTGTATTAATATTAGAAGAACGAATAAACGTACAGTGCGGCAAAACCCTCACTTTGAAATATACAAAGACTAAATAAAATATACAAAAATTCTAAACATTTTTAAATTATTCCCTACGACTTTCTAATTTTATTTTCAATTCAGTACGGTCAATTTTCTTGAACATTATTTTATTATCTTTAGCTTTTTCAAAACACGCAGTATTGACAGGAAAAAGGGTGAGTCGAGTTTACCCTCTTAATAATTAAAGCCTTCTAAATCTTTCGCAAAAGATGTTGGTATACAGATAAATGTAGCTTTGAGCAATTCGGAAAACACTGGTCTACTCGTTTTCAACACACGAAACATATAGAAAGACACAAGTTTCAATTGAAAATGAAGACGACGGACTGAATGAGAATGAATGAAAAGCCATCGGCAAATATACGCTTCCAGCTTTTTAGAATATAAATATATACGCACGCATATTCATGATGCTGATATAAAGTTAAAACTATTGAAGATGTTTTAGGCTATGAGCAAAATTATTTTCTATGGCTTCGGTAAAGTCGCTTTTTAATGAACAATAAAAAGAAAACCGATATTTGAATCGATGCACATGCAAGTAACTAATAAATCGAGTAGCGAATTTTTCGATACTGATGTAGATGTAGAAAACTATCACTATCATTTAACTTTGTCTGTCAAATAAGTGTAAAAAAAAATATAAACGTTTCAGGATGCGTTCGCAAAATTTAGGTGACATTTGGAGTAGGTGAGAGTAGAGTGACGCCTGACTGCCCTCCCTTTTTTACCAACAGTTTCATTTTCCGTTTTAATCTCTATTGCAAAAATTCAATAAATGAGCAATAAAAACAAATAATAGGGAAACGAGGAAATTATTTATGTGGTCACTTAACCGTTAATCAAATAAATTTTTCAAAAATGAATCCGTCGCCCGATCGTCATATGAGTAGCCAGGAGTTTGGCTGCACCTGGATATGAACGTGAGTAGAGCAAGTTCACTATTTTGAACGGCTAGGGTTACTCCAATATGCACCTAGACGATTTTACGAACGCGTTCGTAAAAGCAGTGCATTCAAGTGCAGCAAAACTCAGCTTACTCATAAAATATTATTTAAATGTACGAATGTCACTTAAAAAATTGTAAATGTTGACATTTTCAGTAACTGCATTGCACCGATTGTGCACTCGAGGTCGTTCGTAAAATCGTCTAAGTGCACACATGTGCTGACCCTAGCCGTTCCTCTACACGCGTTCATATAACCAGTACATTCAGATGCAGTAAAACTCCAGCTTACTCATAAAATATTTAAATATGTAGATACGAATGTCACTATAAAATTGTCAACTTTGACATTGCACCGAGGCCGTGCAGAGCAACTTCACTCTGATTTTGTGAACGGCTAGGCTCAGCCCAGTGTGCACTTAGACGATTTTACGAACGGCCTCGAGTGCACAATCGGTGCAATGTAGTTACTGAAAATGTCAAAGTTTACAATTTTATAACTGTCAGTCAGTCGTACATTGAAATATTTTAAAATCGTTGTGTGTTTGGGGCGACAGCAAAATCACCACTGCATATAATTTCCGGCAAGCAAAAGGTAAATGCTAAAACATAATCTACTCTCAGACACAACACATTCCTTTTAAACATGTTATTTTTCATTTTCAATTTAATCCATCCTATTTTATAATGAAAAGCATAAAAAAAACAGTTTTATTTGAATCCAAGCAGAAGAAAGATCTAATAAAACTGAATCGAATGCCAAAACGAATCTTACAACCACAAAAACACACAGAACAGTATGGAATGGGGTATATCTATATTCTTAAACGGATAAGTGAAAGATGACTAAAGAATAAGCAAGACTTTAGAAGCAGAAGCAGCAATGAGAAATGTTGAACGAATGAACGAACGAGAAGAATGTAAAAACGTGGTCGCAACCCCTTGTACCCACTTATATTCTATACACTTTGCGATACACTTTCCAAGTAGCGCATTCATTTCCCCGTTATGGGATAGGATAAAATCCTTACACTTATTATTTAAAGTGCTTTAACACGCCACATAAATCTCTTTTCTTCGCCCGCTACAGCTATTTCTATTCTATCCACCGTTTCATCCTTCCAGTTCCAAGTGTTCTCTTCCAACGTTCCAACCATTTTCTACTATCCTCGTTCCCCTTTTACAAATTTACCGTTTATTTAATACTCGTGTATAATGGTATAATACCAATGGCTTCATTTCGCTGTTCGTCGTTGTCAATTTTCTTCGCGTCGCATCGAATAAATCGAGAATCGCTCAACTAAATACTAAATACACATTACTCACTTACTTCTTTTCTTATCCCCATTTTGTATCTGTTCTTGTAGTACTTTCTTCATTTCATCTTTTGTGCTCTTGCTTGCACAGTTTTTCAAGTCCCTAGGCCCTAGGTCTCTATCCATAGGAAGAAAGCGAGTTAAGGACGCTAAGAGTTTTTAAATGTCGCAACAATACTTTGATTTTGGTACGATTAAACTGGGGAATGGTCACAATGGACCCAAAACGACTAAGAATGGTATTAAGGGATGTTGGTTGGTTGAAGCTTGAAGGAAAAGCTAAATGTTTGAGACTTAAACTAAACCAGACCGAAACGAAGTGTGCTGAAATGCAATCAGGTTTACGTAACGCAGGAAAGTAGATGTAAAAGTACTGCTTTCAGTGGGATAACATTCAGGTATTAAAGGATTAAGGAAATTTAAGAAAATGGAAGTTGAAATGATCAGATTCTCTTCGACATGTTCCAAATTAAGTTACAGATGGCGAGACGTCCGGAAAAGACTCTTTTTCAATAAGGCAAAAGTCTTCTATGGGATTTTAATTTTACTATCCGTCAACAAAACAAGTACTTCTAATATTAATCTCGCCTAAAGCTAAAACATCACTTTTCATCTATTATTCATTCATTTTCTCAATGTCTGTTTTCTTTTTTTAAGTCTCCAAGTCCAAGAAGAAAACTTGTGATTAAAGAAACTTTTATCTTTTGATAATTTTTCTTTCTCTATTTTAATACTTTTGTTTTATTTTTTACTTTTCTCTTTGCAATCAACAACTTTTTTAATGCCATACTATTCTTCCGAATCCTTTCAGTCTTTGCGTTTGTAAATTCAAATCCCCAAAGTTCACTACTCATCTTTTTTTTGCATCTAGAATTCATAGGTCTCAAGTTCTAGTATAGTAATTTTTTTTCGATTAAATTCAGTCAACGCATTAATAGGAATCTTTCCGTTTCTATTGACGCACAAAATTCCACATTTATCATTTTTTGTAGACGGTAGTTTTGCAGAGCTGCATTATAGGGAAAGAAACGCAGAAAAAGTGTCCGGACATTGACCACAAGGTACGGTACATGTTATGTTAGTCATCGGTCTATTAGATCCTCATGGGAGCAATCTACTTGCACATTTTCGTCCTCCTTCTTGTAAGCCCTTGCATTTTTGTTTTAGATAGATGGATAGTGGATAGCTGTAGAGGAAAAATGAAGGGGAAGATATTTTTGTTGAAATTTCTTTTTTTATTTTCAATGTGGATTACTAGGGGACTTATTATTTTGTGGGTGTAGTTTACAAGTCTACAACTAGTCATTTTCATTCTTGCACCATGTTTTACTACCTACTTGGCGAAAGATGATATATGAACAGGATCACAGCAAGATTGTGATTTTATAATTTAAGTAGTTCACTTGACTCAAAAGATTATTTCCTACCAATCGGTAATAGATGGACAACATCCGATACTTCATTTTCATGAATCATTTTTATTTCAAAAGTGTTTTTTTTTTTTGGTAGCTGTTTTTGCCATTTATCCATTTTTTTGCGGTTGCTCCATTATATTTGAAGGATACTTGAATGTCCCTTGTAAACTTATTCTTGATATATTATATCAAAATATTAAATGTTAAAATATGAAATGGCTGGAAAATTAATTCATTGCATTTGCAATTAAGACGAAAGCATACTTTGAATGAGCAGCTCCATCATCAACAGATATCACCTTCTTTAAAGAAGAGACTGACTTACTCAACTTGAAGTTGAAATGAAATAAAACGCAGTAACTTTAGAGTGATAGAGGAAGTGTAAAGGCAATGAAATGAATGCGAAGGAGACACTTATAGCAGTTTGGAGGATGAAAACCAACAGAAGCGCCGGAGACAATGAGTCTCAATTAAAATTCTAATATGCATTTTGATCTGATGTGCATGTTCATTAGGTTGGTATAATAAATGTGGTTGAGCTGCACTTAAAAAATAAGAAAAAAAATATAACAGAAAGACTAAAACTGCGCTGCGAAAATGTAAAGAACACTTACGTGCTAATGAAAAATTAACAATTAAATTTGCATTTAAAAAAATTCAAAGTCACTGGACAACTGAAATCAAAAGACGGGTTTCCTGTTGTTTTTGAAAGTTTGAAGAGTTCGCAGAGAACAGCGCTCGCTCAAAATAAATATTGAAAACCCCAAGCAAGCCAACATATTTATCACACCCTCATATTCCGACGCGTTTCTTCATTTCCAAATATTTTTTATTTACGTTTCCCTGTTGTTCCTCATTCCTTTAGCCATATACTTATCGTTTGTCCATTTCTTCCTACTGTACCTCCATCGGCTCCACCTTTATTTCTCCAATTTTTGCGTGATGTTTCTTTCTAGTTTTGTTCCTCACGTTATCCTCTTTCATCTTCTCATCTTTAGAGTCTTTCCATCTTTATGTTCGAACCATCTAACTGCACGTAGCGGTAGCCATAAGTGGCCGAGCACTCTGAATAATTAAAAATAATTCTTTTTCTTCTGCCTCCGGTGTAGTGCATTGCCATGTCGTTTTACCTTTTACCTTTTCTGGATGTGGTTCCCTCACCAACAATATACTACTACTTGATGTTCGTGTACCTATACATATACATGTGTAATGTAGTATTTTTCTTTTATGGCAGGTTTATGGCTGGTGGATGCTGGCTCCCTAAAGTAATTGTGGTTTTTGCATTGTTGTTTCGAATTAACTACGCGCACTTCGACGACTTGTTAGATGTAAGTATTTTCGATATTTGGCATTATCTATTTCATATTTCTTGTAATTTTCTATTTTACCTTGCCATGTAGCTGTTTGTGTTTTTGTAGTTGTTGCTGATGTATCGTTTTAAGGCAACCGTATAAATTCGAAACGAGTTTCGAGTGCCAGAGTGCCTAATACCTCAGGTCAGGCGGTAGTGTGGGAGCATATGTGTGGATATTTTGAGAATGGGGGTGCTTGTGGGATGAGTTTCTTAGAGAGAGAGAGAGAAGGAGAAGTTGGGGTGTCTATATTATTAGTACTGGTGGTGGCGCCGGTCTCTCCTTGCAAATTTTAAGCAACATACCGAGACCTTCATCGGCAATCGGTAACGGGACAACGTATAAACGTTATATGAGAAAGATAGAGAGAGAGAAAGAAAGAGAAGGAGAGTTTGTCGCGTTCGACGACGTTGGTGCGTGTCTATAATATTAGTACTGGTGGAGGCGCCGGTCTCTCCTTGCAAATTTTAAGCAACGCAATGGAACATATCGGGACCTTCATCGGCAAACGGTAACGGGCCGACGTATAAACGTTATATGCACACTTAGCCATCTCAATACCGACATATCGAACTTATTGCTAGAACATGTTGGTGGATGAGTAAATGGGGAAAGTGGTGGAAACCTTTCCTCGTGCGTCCTGACGATGAAATAGGAGGCCGAAATGTAACGCGTTTCGGGACTCCTTTTCCTAATAACGTATTCAGAGAGTTATTGCGCCAAGGGTTTGAGCTTAACCTACACATACAACATTCACATTTATAACTTACATTCGTAGAAACACACAAAACACACACAAAACACACAAAAATTGCGCGCAAACATTGAAAATTCCGTATTGCATTAAGAAAATGTTTCGGTTTTATATTCCGGGCGCGATGTTGGGCTGGTGCATTAAAAAAGTATCTCCGTTACAATTTGTTATTTTTCAATATCAATTTTTGAAGTAAAGTGAAACATTTCAGAAATTCTTAAAATTCAACATTTAATTTTCTGTACAAACGTTTGTGCACTGGCTAATAGTGTACAGTTCATGAAAAGTCTAACGTGCACTCGCTCCTTCAAAACTATAAAACCTCCGTACTGGTGTTTTAAATTTGTTTGTCAAGTTTTGTGTCGGTCGAGTTGGAACTTTAAATTTCGTGCTCGTTGAATTCCTTAACAGAAAATGCGAGTTCCCTATTAAGTTTCTTTGCATGCAATAGTATTAGTGTTGTTGTTTCTTGTGTGTATATATAGTCTACTTCCTTGTCGTTCCTTAACAATATATATTGAGCTTTTCCAAAACTGAATGCAGCGAGGAGAGACTTTGAAAAGCCGCTCGTTCCATCCGTGCTTAGTCGAAGCCGCTCTCTTGCCTGCCTGCATTTTATTTTCCTATTACCGACGGTTAAATTATTGTTTTACTTAAAGCCTCTCGCCTGTTTAATAATTGATAAGATTATACCGGCGGGGTTTGCCGCCACACCACACCACACCAGCACGGTTGAAACATACACCCGCTCCGCTCGCGACATAAACAACCACCTTTTCCTTTAAGCGCATCATTCCAACAACCAACAACGTATTCATACTTACAACAACGTTACAACCCTTGGTTTGATATATACAAGCATTGCTTAGCTTAGGCTACCGCTACAGAGTCCGCAGACTAGAACTATTACGCCGCAGAACATCCCCTCGTGCGCTTGTACTTTTCCAAAGTGGGTATATTATTTGCTTTGTTCGAAATAAATTATTTCTTAGCGTACGTACGTTCTTTGTGATGGTTGTGTATAGTTGGGTAGACTCTCTATGAGTTAGCTCTTGTTTCTTGGGCCTCATTTTTTAAATTATTATTTCGCTTAGTGTATTTTTTACTTTTTACAGAGTCCCTGTTCCAGCTGCATAAATAGTAAAAAATTATAAATCTTTTAATCTCTTTTGACATTATTAATGCTTTTGTTTAATTTCATGATTGGGCATCGTGCAGAGAGTTCGAGTAAGTAAGAGCAATGAGCCAGAAGTTCGAGAATTTTTGAAGAGCGTCCTGAAGCATCACGGTGACTTCCGGTGGATATCCCACGAAGCAGCTAAACTCCATCTTGATGATCAGGGCTTGCTGCCGTTGCACGGGGTTTCACCAAAGAGTAAACGATCGTTTTATACGTCCAGCGGCGGCTATCCATTGATGCGAAAATACGGTTATCGCTATGAAAGTGATCCGGTAGTGCAACGGCAGCAAGGATCATTCCTAGAATCAGAACACGAACAATCACAATCACAACCACAACAAGAATATGCTGAAGATGTTGATTTTGATGGACCAGTGAACGACGTCTATCCTTATCGGGATGATGTGAATGTGCCGCAATCAGATCATCGATTTGCGCGTGAGACTCAAGACACATTTCTTTATGACGAACGGCATATGGACGAAAATGATGATTTTTTAGACGAGATGGGGCCTGATGGTGAAAATGTGGCCGAATTCGTATCGGAGGATCGACCTGATTCAAATAGTCAACACTTCGAACTGGATTATACTGAAAGACGTCGGGTCCCTGAATCGATAAAGCGTGCAGCAACACCCGAAGAACTTTTGAATGAAAAACTGTGGGTGCATAAGTTGCTGCATAAAGATATGGGCAATCGTAATAATCGTAATGGCGTGAAAAATAGCTGGAAGAAAATGATTCCATTGGGTTTACATATGCCGGGTGATACTATCGAAATTATACCAGGCAGCGAAAAAGGTGTCCGTTATGCACCTGGCACAAAATACGAAAAGTTTGGTGAATTTGCAATGGCTGATCAGGAAGAGTACGACGAACCTGTTAATCATAAGTTGATTAAACGAAAGTGTTCGGACACTTTGGAAGACCATGATTTTAAAGTGCCCGAATTATTTGGACCGAATGCTAGTCAGACTTCTGAAGTCGATGTGCCGCTTGCTGAATTTTATTATTTGCAACCGCATGATGTTCTTGGCATGAACCAAGATGTCATGAATGAGCAGCGAGACACGTTCAATGTCAGTTGCAAAAAGTATAAACGAGCAATTCATTGGGACGACTTAGTAGATAGACAAAACAGAAAACGTAAAGCGATTAAAATCAAAATTTTCGATGATTCTGAACTTGTCAAAGACATACAGAAAGGACGTGGAGTCAATTCACTTATCTTAACCATTAAAAATGAGAAACGTGGAACATTTAGACCATCAACGGTAACACCACGTGTCAGTAACACACCTGCTTATTCAACAGATGTTGATTCAGCATATTACCACGACTTAAACTTGTATTCCAATAACTTGATCGGTTTTAAGACCGATGGCAAGGATAATACATTGCAGAAAATTGATAGGATATTGAAACAAGATGAGGCCTCTTTAAAATTGAATTCACCGTTTCCAGAATCGGTGAAACATAATCCAGAACTTGAAGATGAATTGTTTTTGCCACGGCACAAAGCCATCGATGAACATATTTTTGGATCTTTGAAAGGGTCAAATCAATGGAAGGATGTAAAGCAACCGGGTCATCCAGCTCATAGCAGCTTCAACAGCAATCAAGCATCATCAGGGAAGTATCATCGTGTGAATGAAATGGGCACCACCGTGGTGCCTCTGATCAATTTCAGAGGGAAATCAACGTTTTCAGATGAGGATCTGAAACCGAATCGGCTGGAAGATCAAACTGAACCTACTTCTGCTGCAGAACAACGAGAACTTGGCAGGATCAACAATAACTTTAACACGCAACCAGTAAATATGCAAACAGCCACGGAAAAAATATTCATCGTTCCGCTAAAGAAGTCTGCGAAATCCCACAGCACACAACTACATTTATCCAAAATGTCCCACAAATACAGTCGTGAAAGCAATAAATTGTCAGCAGATAAAAACATGGAAATTAGGATTATGGTCGACAATAAGTTGAAGGAGTCTGAAGATGTTCTCGGAAAATTACGCAACGATTTGGAGCAAACTCTAAAGGGGAATATTCAGCGTGATGATGATAATCGAGATTTAAGACAATTGTTGAAGAATTTACAACATTCACCTACAATTAAGGAAGAAGTAGAAAAGCGAAGCAATGATGCTGAAAATATAATATCACCTAAAGCTGTAGCATTTAGGTCCAGAAAATTGTTTTCTATTGACGAGAACAATAATATCGAGGATGGCCAAGAAAATATTCAAAATGATAAACCACTGGAAGAAAATCCGGGAGATAGTTCAAATCGATATCGAAAAGATATTCGGAAAGTGTTGGGCATGCGTAACGATGAAGATTATTCAGAGGACAAGTCTGATTTTTGCGAGGGTGATAAGAAGTCTCAACTTGATAAATCTCTCAAACAATCAAGTAACATAAAGTCAGACTACAATCATATCAAAAATCTGCTACTTGGTAGCCTAATTAGTTCATCTCAAGAAAGAAAAGCATTGAAGACACGTCTTGCACGAACTAAATCATCCAAAGTTAAAAAAGATGTTCTTCAAGACGTTCATTTGGCACCTGCAGAAGAAGGAGACGATAACTCTAATGTTCAGAAACGAGATAACTATCAACATTTGATTATTAAGGATCATGAACAGGAATGGAAAACGGCACGTAAATCGGAGTCACAAGAGGAACGAAATCCATCAGAAGACGATCTGAACGACCATATTGCTTCTGATAGAAATGCTGATCGTTGCTGCGAAAACGATCAGAAAGGAAATTCTACCTGTAGTGGTGGATTTGGAGATGGTGGCGGTTGTGCAGATAACAAGTCTGGCGATGCGCTTCCAGTACAAAACGATGGTGATCCATGCGGGCCAGCTTCTTCAGCTGGGTCACCTAAAACAGGCAATGAGCTAGATATCATTGAAAAAACTCAAGCCATTTTGTTACATTTAACTGGCTCACCAAATGGTGAGGCGGTTACTAGTCGTGGTGAATTCGACGAGAGTGAAGATCATAATAGCAAAGTGAATGATCCTGGACTAACGGTGAAACGTTTGAACAGTTTTAAGGTGAATGATAATACAGAAAGGTACCCTGATGACGTTGTTTCGGAGATCATCAAATTGGTGCAAAACTACAAAAGTCGAGTGGATCAAAACAATAAGGATGCTGGTGAGAAACTGACGAATACTGAAAATTCCGTTAAGGAAGAAACTCATGCACTTAACAAGAACAAACAACCTATCAATCTCGTTGAAAGTAGCTCTGAAACCACTACAATTGGCAAGGGTACCACTGATATTGGTGATAAGGTTATCACTGGTGATGATGAAGATGATGTAGCGGTGCATGCTCATGCTCTGCCACATGCGAAGAAACTACATCCGGTTGAATCAAACAAATGTAATGTCAAACCTGGTAATGATGTCCAAAATGTTCCGGAGCTTGCGGCGAAGAACATTGATCAGGATCAAGAATTTGTGGTACCCATTGCTGTGAAAGAAGGCTATGCTAAACCCGAAGTTGTAGCAGATAGTGATTCAAACGACGGTGAAAATTTAACTGAAGTTCATCCTGACGATGAAATTAAGAAGAATCAAAAACGCGATCAACAAGACCAAGACCAAGAGAACCCCATGAAATTTACTCCTGATAATTTTGATAGTTTCAAACAGATTGTGGAAACTGAGAAGCGCACCAAGAGCAGAGATGTCGATTCTGGCTCAAAAAACGTTCATGAAGCTCGAGTTAAACGAGATATTGACAGTGAATATACTGATGATGAAATCGACAAATTGTTATCAATGGTTGATGACGCTTCAACAAGTATGAAAGATGAACGAAATCGACGCTACAGGCGGTACAAAAACTATGAGCCATATTTTCGGAAATTGCCTCGATATAGACAAGTCGAGAATCCTAGTAGCACGAGTGAAGTGTCTTCTGAATCTACACCAACGACGATGGCTTCAAATGGCGACAAAGCTTCGGCAACTACTGTGGCTTCTTCACCAGCAACTGATACTACTAGTGTTTCTTCTGTGAGCACTCAAGCAGCTCTATGTATCGATAATGAGAACCAAAGGAGGACAACGGAAAGCGGATGTGAGAAGAACATTAAAAAGAAGCATAAGTGTGATAGTAAGGATGCAGATGAATACGGTGATACTTGCAACATGCATGCGGAGAATCATAAAAAAAGCAAGAGTCAACTCACTGCCGAGAACAAGGTTAGGGAGAGAACACGTGATAAAATTTATGTAAGTAAACAGCTAATTGTAACATTCAATGGGTACATCTATATTTGTTAATGTCATTTACAGCAAGATAAAATATCAGACAAGCAAAAAGAACAAGAGCATATTAAGAATGTTCTAAATGGACATCTTGTAATAGAATTGATGGAGAAGTTTCAAAATCGTCTCAAAGAAAATGAACATTTGAATAGTAGATTCGGCCAGTCGATGGGCAAAAAATGTGCCAATGATGAAGTGGTACGTACTCTATTATCCTGTTTTGGGCGCACAAACGAGGCCACACGCACCAATTCGTGCTCAAGTTTTGTTCTATTTTCTTTGGGCTTGGATTGGAGTGCAAGCAGTTTTCTTGGGCTCGACCTTAGGTCAAGCCTAACGAGTTTAGGTTTTTGCTTCCTTGTGCGCCGGTGCTGTGTCTTCAATCCCATGCGCTTCATGTGCTTCAATCTCATCAGGTTTGAAGCACAAAATTGGAAAACACTTATTTTGTCACTACTATCACTCGGATTGGGGTGCAAGCAATTTTCTTGGGCTCGACCTTACGTCAAGCCTGACGAGTTTAAGTTTTTACTTCCTTGCGCGCCGGTGCTTTGGTATTTGTTTCATTTGTAAAGTGTGGGCTTCAAGTCCATGCGCTTCATGTGCTTCAACGTTCAACCTCATCAGGTTTGAAGCACAAAATTGGAATAGTTAATAAAAAAAGAATAGTTCCAATTATTCAAGTTATTATAAAATTATAAGAAGTGTAATAAATACCTCGGCCTACGTGTAGGTATAGACAGATAAAGAAAAAAGATGCACCATTAGCATGGATAGTTCGAATTAATCATCCGTTATTTACACTTCTTTGTCACTACAATCAATTTATTGATTATTGTATTTTAACTTAATTTCAGAGTTTAATTGACCAATTTAGAGAAGAACAATCGAAATCAGATATACGTCATGCTCAATTAATGCTGCATCAAGTCATCGTACTGATGAACAGAATCGTCGCCGAGCAAGTTCATCGACGTACCTGTCTCACATTGTCACCAGCATTGAAGAGTTATCTCAAGAAAATAGCAGCAAATGCTAAAAGCATGAGTGGCAAGAGTTTAGTCGTCGCTGAAGGTTTCCCCTTGCCAGCAATTAAAGGACCACAAAAAGAAAATCAAATCGACGAAAAACAAGGTGATTTCCTATTCCCACCGACTGAAGACGAAGACAAAAAAGAAACATCACCGGTAGATGCTGCTTTTGCTATGCGGAAGAAGATTAACATGATTAAGGCGTTGCTCAATAAATACAATCATATGAGTCATAATTGTCAAGTTAGAGTGGAACCTGTGCGCGAATATCTTGTACAACATTTGAAAACCTTGGAGAAGCTTAACCACGAAAAGAATTACGCAGAATCAAATTCAGATGTTTGTGCGCCCAAATGTATGAATTCCGATGCCAGTGCTGCACCTTCAGGAGCTTCAAGTTCCGTTGGCGTTGTGACGACTGCTACGGATATTTCTGCATCCAATGGCTCACCATCTCCACCGACAACCTCCCCAGTTACAGCTGCGAATCCGGTTGCTAGATCGGCAGTATTATATGAAGACCCGTACCTTTTCAAACGGGATAATTTGTTTGATAATTACAATGATGATACGTACAAATTTGGTGATCGCAATAAGCATGCTTTTCTATCTGATAAGTATAAGAAGTTGGTTGATGCGGCTGCGACGTATAGAAGAAAACGACAAATTGAGGAACGTCTGGCACGTTTGTTCGGCAAAAATAAGGATGAAGGTGAAGATACTACAAATCGGGCTGAATATAATATGGATGCGGAGGAATTGAGCAATGTTGCCTTCGAAGCTCCAATGGTTTACTCTTTACATTGATCAACAAACAATGAACACATGATTTAACTAACGGCTCTATTGACAAGACAACTTTACAGTTTTTTTTTATTTTTTATATTTTTTACATAAATATGACATTCATAATAACTATCTACATAACTCTATAATAATGTGCAATATATTTACAGTTTTAAAGTAATGAGATTATTTCATGTTCATGTGATGTTTTTGATAATTGTTGCTTTGATGTCAGTTATAAGTTAAGTCACGTTTCACAAAGTTTATGTAATGATGTCACGAACTTGTCTTTTCCCATAGGTCCAGGTCCAAACAGCAACAACGCACCTAACCTAAATCATTCTACCATTTATCAATAAGATTCAACACAGAAAAGCAATAAGGATTTTCCTTAGTTATCACAAAAATTTCTAATGTATTTTTTATTGAATTTCTTTTCCATTCGTTATACACGCTCATGTTATTTTCAACGAGTTGAAAATAGATTTAATGCCCCAGAGTGTTAACGAAACGTGTTAAAAATACCTCCGACCACAACGTAAAGCATCTCAAGTCGTCTCAAGATTTCCAAAGAAAGAGAAAACTGATGCTTAGTTTAGTAAAGACGTAGGTATTCTTTTCGACCGTTAATAATAACGAAACAAGCGATAATAATTTATTGTTTTATTTTGCAGGCTTCTTACTAAGTCTTCATCTTCTTAAAGGAACGATGAGGATAAATGTTGGATTTCATACAAATATAATAAGCCCCTGACTACGGTTCTTACCAAACTTCTAACTTCGTGAAGAGTTCGTTCGCATTGCATATTGCTCTGGCTTTGGGCTTTGGGGGGACACAGGTGTCGTTCGCAACGAAAACGTTACAAACTCCACCACGGAATGGAAACGTTGCCTATTTACACCGCTGTGTGTCCCAGTCCATAGAGAGGGAATGCAATGGTATTATTTTTAAAAAAACATCAAGCGCACGCCGAGAGAGTAGATAAATCCAACTACACGACTATGAAATGCATAATATCTTCCCCAATTGTTAGGCAAGCTAACTCCAAACGACATTATATTTTCGCTTAATGTTTGTTACATTTTTGGCTGCATTTGTGGTAACAATGTTTTGTTGGTTGCAAGTGTTGCAACCCCGTACAGGTTCGTCTTTAAAATAACATATTTTGAAAAATATCTAAATTTAGGTAAAAATTAGTATTATAATTTAGCACAAATTCGGACCCATTTTATTCACGTTTTATTTATTCCTTTAGATATCCAAAGAAAATATTTCTTTATTGTTCAAAGAATTTTGCGCTTGATCATGAAATACGGAAGAGCAGATTATTTCGTTAAACTTATTAAGTTCTTCGAAAGCAGAAGACTAATTTCTTTGTATTATTCATCTTGAATTTATATTTCTCCTCAGTTCAGTCCTACTTATACGTTATTTGTGGTTGTGCTTAATTCAACTTCGATTATACTTTATACAACCCCAGCTCGCTGGATTTAGATTTATACGAATAAGTTTTTTACTTTTCAAACTCAAAGCAGTAATAGTATATTACGTAATAAGAGAGGAACAGTTACAAACGGACCGCGTAACAGCGAGTTTAGTAATACGCGAGTGTGCAATTGGATTTTTCCACTAGTACTCTTGCGGTTGTCAACTTCCTGGCCAACTTCATTCTGTTCGATTTACTTTTCCATTTTCATTTCGTCATACAATATAATTATTTTATAGACTAAGCAAATAAACTAATAAAGGGTTGTATTACGCTTAGGAGATGCAACCAAACTGCAATATGACACTGTGATGTTCCATTGTAACTAAGTGAGGTTAGAAAAGCCTAGTGTTGCTAACTTCGGGATGTGCGATTGATTTTACGAGGTCTCATTATATGCAACACCTTGAAGCTAGAACGTTCGTAAAGACTTGTTTTCGGTGACTGATGCTTTCCGTAGTGGTCGTAAAAAAAATTTATTCGTATTCCTGATTCAACTTGATACTTTTTGATTGATCTTGATTCGAATTAAAAAAATCTTTAAATAATATAAGTAAGTATATTTATCAAAGTCTAAATTTGCTTGAAACATTCGGTATACGGTATTTTTCAAGTATATATGTTTTGGTTGTGTTGTAGGTTTTTTGGATAGCGGCGACTATAGAAAGTATGGAAGTTGCTCATGCTCAGGTGTCATTCCGTACACATTGATTACAAAAACTAATTAGGCAGTAAACTTAAAAGCTGCTCCGCTAGGTAGATGGGCAAACGTCGTTTCTCTTTCCATTTCATTCTCTCTTTCCTTTCGTTCGCGTTTGAGGTTAGCAAGCAAGCAAGCAACATTTTGCATCGTGTAGGTACGTTTAAACATTCGTCCGCCACCTCACTGCTCACCGCTTTATAAGCACCCATTGCCTAACTACTTTCCAACCCACCTACATTCGCTTATTAATGTTATTACTTGTATATGGTAAGCTTTAAATATATTCGCTTTCCCAGTTCCCACCAAACTCGCATTCGTTTATTTCTGTTTGCCACAGAAGAGCAAAGCAAACATGGGGAGGCAGAGACGCAGGCAGGCACATGCTTACCGCCATTCCACTATCATCCGCCGTACCTTTAGCGCAGAAAATATACCTACACGAAACTCTACTAAATACATTTTCATTACAACCTCTTTATAAATTATAATTAGACGTCGGGGATCATTTTTTCGTCGTTCTCCCCTCTCGGCTCTCCATATCTTCATTCCCGCAAGCTCATCTTCATTTTCAATTATCTATCTATTTTGCATTCCTCATTCCTCTTGGTGTTTTGATCTCTTTCTAATTTAAAATGAGCAATAAACGTATCAAAACATTGAACAAATATAACAAACATAAATGCGTAGTTGCAGATTTTGGTTAGAACACTTTGTATATATATAAAAAAAAGCACGAGCAGCACCATCCAGCACTCAACTTTGATTGATGGTCTTTATGCATAATTTTAATTGCATCCTCTTCCGGAATTACTAAACATCATTTTTAATAGAAATTATTATACGCGTTATTAATTTTCCGTCTTGGCTCTTTGCCGCCCTCGACGAATGTGAACGCGCGACTCGAGCTAGCGGCATATCGGTGGCAGGTTTGACGTCGTCGGCAGTGGAATTGGTTCACTGCCTTCGTTGGAGTATAACCGTGTAAAGTAAAGCTTCTATAAATATATAGTAGCGGTAAGGCAACCCCTCAGTTGGAAAAATGATGATACATTTTACTAATAGCTCTGGCTGCATGCATATATAGAAAGAAAACCAAAAGCATCAACGAAATGTGAAAATGCAAAGCTCTAAAATGGCCAAAACCGGTATTTTTATTTATTTATTTTTTAATTTCGTGATCCAGTTGAATTCAACAGAATTTTTTTCTGAAAATGAATGATAAAAAGTTTATTCTACGCCGGTAAATGGGAAAAACTGCAATGTCTCTTCAATAGTTGCGACAATTGAGGCGACGAAACTCGTCATATATATATAATAGTTTAGTTTTCGAGAAATAATAGAATATGGTTCAGTTTTGCCGAGATAAAACATTCAAAGCGGAAAAGCTGTGGCTGCCTAAACACTCCTTTGCAATTCCAACCCCAGAACTAAACGAGGAACGTAGATGTAAGCGATCGGAGTGTATTCAATTATTATATACCTACACGAATATAGGTACAAATATACAAATGCGGTTTGCGTTTCATTTCACGAAGAGACTACTTCCACTACTTCACAGTTTTGGTGCTTTGGCTAGCAAATGAACAGCAGGGCAATGGTAATGATGATGATGTTGGTTGTGGTGGTTTCGGCCCGGCTTTGTTATAAGTATACCAGAGTTTCTCGGTCGACTCGATGACGGCACGGCGTTGGTTTGTTTGGTATGGATGATGTATATGGGGGACAATGCGCTTCCTGCTGGATAGATACGGGAGCGCACGGCGTTCATTTCCCCGGCTTTTGTCTTACTGTCAGACAGGAGGGCTCGAGCCCACCGTTCAATGAATGCACACGTCGAAATGATGGTAGGAACGTACGCGTCAAGCAAGAAGACGTGAACGCGGTGACGAGGCCGACGATGTCCTGGCACTATATACCAACACCATCGCCAACAACAAGAAGTGCTCATTTGCGTTGTCTCGATGTGTTCGAAAAGCAACGATGGCATCGACTGTGATGAGCGAATTTAATTATTCAATTCAAATTTATCCTCGTATATATAGGTAAATAAATACAAATACTATAAACTTAAGCGTAAGGTATCGGAGTCTTCAGGAAGTTGGAAGGCTCGAAGCTTCTTCTTTCATCTTATATTCAAGCACGTGAAAGAAAAGCAAAAAGAAATAATTTAGGTGCACAGAATTGTGAGCATACAGAGCGTTTATTTTACAATAGAACGTAGCGTACGCAGTGTTCGCAGCTAAAATAAACATGTCAAACTCTTGGCAGTAGCAATGGACGATTAAAGTACTGAAGTTGTCAGTTTTGTTCCTTTTCATATTTGAATTGATTGCTCACAAATTGTTCATCAATCGTTAACTTCTTTCTCAATGTTTAGGTCTTTCAAATAACTTACACAACTCGAATCTCGATTCAACACGGTTTCTATAATATGCATAAAATCATCAAAATACATCTGTCCACTGATTCACTAACTCACACTGATCTGTCATCGTGGTGTGTCGTCGTCCGTCCCGCATCCCCACTCTCTTCCCGCCCGTCGGTGTGCTTTAGCAATAGAAATCCCTTAGCTTAGAGAGAGTTAGAGCATATAAATGTGGAGAGAACATAGTCTATTTGCCCCAATCTTAGCTTTTTAAGCCGTCTGTTGTTCTTAAGTTAGGTTCCACCTAATGGTTCCACTGGACCTGTGCGCTTGCGCAATATCAGATTTTAAAACTTAAGAACAACATGTTTTTGCCTTTCACTCGGCTTAAATCCGTACCGGTATTGCTCCCTCCATAGTTATATGCTCTAAGAGAAATCCCCACTGCCATGAGTTTGACTCGTTTATTTTAGCTGTGTAATGCTATGTTCGACGGAAAAATAAACGCACGGTATATTGTTCATTAAGAAAAAGTTCGGATTCGTCATTTCATTCAATAAGAATATCAAAATCTATGTTAACAAAACAAAATAGTATATTACGTAATAGGAGTGGAAAGTTGAATAAACGTACATAATGAATGTTCGTAAAGACTCGTTTTCAGCGCCGCGCCTGCTGTTTGTGCGTATTTGTCTATTTCCCGTAGTGGTCGTAGAAAAAATAATATACTTTTTTCTATAACTCTTATATGTATAAATATTGATAGTTGTATGTTATGTAGTTTAGGTAATTCGTTAAAACAATACGCGATAGCGTTTTGTTTGTTTGATAAATTTGCGATAATTTACGAAATGAAAAGTTTTAATTGGAAATTTGGAAAACATCATCAACCACGCAACCAGCCCCCATAACCACATCAAAACACAAAAGCGAAATTTATAAAATCAAACAATATATTGCATGTTTGCTATTATATTGATTCCACTTAGGCAAATATAGCGATACATCGTTGTAAGTATAATATGTTTATGTGTTTAAAATGGATTATTTAAATATCATCATCATCCGTTTGTGCAGTAATTAATCTGCTGTTATTAATTTGTATTTATAAGCATCGATGTGGCATTTGGTTGGCATTTTGGCCATACGTGCGTTTGGCATAAACTACATTCTCTTCTCTTCATCATCATCGCATCATAACATTTAAACTGAGTGTGCAAGAAAAAAATTATGGAAGATACAAACTAAAATTCAATATTTCTAATTCTTGAAACAACTATATGGACAGTTGAGTTCCTTTCACTGCTTTCATAGAACACCTGATCCGAAGAAAGATAGTAAACAAAACAAATGACAACTCCGAAGCTCAAATTCTATTCACTCGAGTTCGTGCTTTCGTTTTCATTCAATTGTTTCAACACGAACTCGAACGAATCCAATTTGAGTTTCGGCGGTTTGTACGCCATCTTTCTTCGGATCAGCTGTTCATTTTCATCGATTTGACATTTCTCATGAAAGGTCCGGGGGGAATGCAACATCACAATTGTAGTGGTATAGATAGGTTATTGCCAATTGCCAATATAGTTGAAAGAAGAAATAGAAATACATAGGTAATAAATTTTAGTTTGTTCTGGGATTGCATTCACTTGTTTGTTTCAACATGCCTTGGAGGTGTGGCTTTTTTTGTACGCCATCTTTCTTCGAATCAGCTGATTGGAACATCTACGTCACGGCATGAGGAAACGTGAAACCTCTAAATTCCAAGAAGTGTGTAAATTATTCAGCATTTTTCCTGAAACATTGAGTATATGTATGAGTATATGAATATGTATATAGAAGTTGGTGGTGCATATTGCCTTAGTTTTGGCCTGTTGGAGTTGGAATTTCGAATTATATGGGTGGACGTCAGATAAACCAAACGCAGAAATGCACAAGAGGTTTCCAACACACCGGCTCGACTCTTACGGGCATCATGTTGGATGTTAGGAAGGATGGTAGGAATTAGAAATGTGTGCGTATATTTTGTTTGAATCGCAGTGGTGCGAGCGTAGGTACTCAAAACGGCCGAAACTGGTGCTGGTGATGAATCGCACAATGAAAGCTTGACCGGTCCGGTCCGGTCCGCCACTTTGGCGAAGTTAATGGCACGATCTTTATCAAAACGAATCAGGCAGGCAGGCGGTCGACATAACAGCAATTCGCTTCCTCTATTCCAGTGGTTCCCAAACCGTGCTCCGCGGAGCCTTTGGGGCTCCGCGAGCGCCTCTGTAGGGCTCCGCGGACGATCCAGGAAAAACAAAAAAAATTGAATAACAAAAGAAATGAATAAAAA
>JARJEB010008284.1:0-11094 GCA_030264535.1 Liometoxenus newtonarum
ATTTACATGGTAAAAACTTTAGATCGAGTTAATGGGTCTCTTGCTGAAAATTTTGCGACGCAAAAAATCACATTCTGATAGTTTTTAATAATAACAGTATTCTTCAAAAAATAAATTATAGAACTTTGACAAAAATCATGGTAGGCAACCACACTTATAAGTGCGTCAAAAAGTTTCTGACGCTTTTACCTTTCACAAGTGTTTTTTCTTTACTTTAATGTTTTGTGGCTCGGAAAAGTAACCATTCTTAACTTTTCTGGAAGCGTGCATGTTGCCATTATTAATAAAAACGAATTTTATGTAAGAACACGAAAACTAACGTCTCAAAAATTTATTAATTGACAGTAAGTATGTTGTTTAAACATTTGAACAAATGGTTTAATGGGTTGCACACTTATCAGCTTTTTTTAAATTTAAATTTCTCCACTTTTCTTTTATTTATTTTTTGAAGAAATAGGACTACTCTTTTTATTAAAAACTATCAGAATGGCTTAAAAATGGTACAGATTAAGAGTGTTTTTTTGCGTTGCAAAATTTTCAGCAAGAGACCCATTAACACGACCTAAAATTTTTACCATGTCAATCCCTATAGAAGACCTTTAAAAGATCAGACGGTATAACTCAGTAAATTACTTCAGTGTAACTCCCGAACAATTATATTAACTATTAATTGCGAATTAATTCCGTTAGATCATTTCGCATTTTTCTTACAGAAGTATTCATATAATTGCTTTTGTGTTAATTAATTTATTGAAAAGCAAATAGGTTGGGTTGTGTGTTGGTATTCACTGTTATTTATTTACTTACTTGATACTTTTACATTTTGATTAAGTACATTGATTAAGTCTACTCATTCAAGCCAAGCGTAATAATTCAATAATATAGGAATAATCGTGTTTAAAAGTGGGGATAAGTTGGAAAAAATTAATAAGTAGGTATAATGAAACACCTTTGACAATACGTTTGTATTTACCATCAACATCAGTCAATTCAGTCTTTTGTAACTAATTGTTCATGCCACATATCCTTTATCTTTATACATGCTCATCAAAACCGCAGTTATTGAAGTTAAAGTCGTTAAAATCGACAACAAATGTAGTGTAATAATGTTAATAATCAAAATCAATAAGTTCGTGTAATCGTCGTAATGATAGTGCAAGTTATTTGTATACATATGACAATTACGGTGTACTTTTTTTTGTAATATAACGCGATGACTAAGTATATTTTGAATTTGCGTTAAAATAAAACTTAAAACATCGCCCGAATAGTTCAGTTCAATGAATTTAACTGCAGTGCAGTGGCATACACGTTGGCATGTGCATATAAGTTTGGCAGCCACTCAAATATTACATCACCAGTTTTTTTTTTTTGTAAACAAACGTGAACGAGATTTATGCGTTTCGTCGTTTCCCCGTGTGGTACGTGAACTTTGAACTTTCAAGCTTCAGTTCAGATAAAATGAATAAGATTTTTTTTTAACTTTTCAAATATTTACATAACGTCAACGTTTGATAATGGTTTGACACTACTCCGGAACTACTCAGGAGTAGTTTGCAGTGGTATATTGAAAGCAGCTTTCCAAGTTAGATTATGGTAAATGCTTTTCGTTTGTTTTTGTTTTGTTCCTTGGATAACAATATTACACATACATATTTACTATTAACAATACAAATGATTTAACAATGACTTGTTGTAAATTGCAAATATGCCAAATCATCTTCCAGAATGGATGGGGAGGAAGATGTCAGTTACTATTGCACAAATTTATGGGAAACGATGCACAAAAAACCGCCGCCACATGAGATAACAAGACAGGCATCTGGCTGTAACTCAGATTTAGGAGATATGTGTTTCATGATGGTTGAATATATCAAGGACGCCATGAAGGTATGTACATATTTTCGTGTAAGCTATTTCGCATGCGCACTAGCTCACAGATTATATCCAGGTAAACTTTTCTGCTTGTCGTGTTATTAGGCTATGGACATGATGAGAGGACATCATATGCTAACAGATGTGGTACTGCAAGTGGACACGGAACAATTCCATGCGCATCGGGTGATACTAGCAGCGGCAAGTCCCTATTTCAAAGCAATGTTTACTGGTGGTTTGCGCGAGTCTGAAATGGATCGAGTAACGTTGCAGGGTGTTTCGCCGACAGCGATGGGCCGATTGATACATTTCATGTATACAGGGCGAATACGCGTTACCGAAAACACTGTCTGTCAACTATTACCTGCCGCCACAATGTTCCAAGTATGCAACTTGTATACGAATTAAGTTTAAGGAGCTCGTAATTAATCGCAATTAAGTTTTTAGGTCACTAATGTGATTCAAGCGTGCTGTGATTTTTTAGAACGACAATTAGATCCGAGCAATGCTATTGGTATTGCTAACTTTGCGGAGCAACATGGATGTTCCGAACTTTGTAAGAAGGCCAATCAATACATCGAGAGACATTTTAGTCAAGTAAGTTCTTAATAGTGCCGTCTTAAGGTTTGTAAAGAAATCTGGGAAAAATTTTACTTTATAGCCCCACACCAATTTTTTGCAAACAATGATTTTTTCGTTTAAATATAGATAAAGTGAACCTAAAGTTATAGGTCTTCTAAGTTTGATTATTTTGTGTGTTGTTTGATACTTTTGACAATCGTCAGACTGAAATGTGGCTGTGAACCAAACCAAGTACGCTAAAACCAAGTACGTTTTGTGTTTTTACAACAACCTCTCGTTAACCCCAATAAGGACTAACCCTTTCGTCGTTCGAATTGGGTACAGTGCTACACCTGAGAATAGCTCTAAACTAAATGCACCTCTCAAACAACACACAAAATAATCAGACTTTCAAGAGCTATAACTCGGGTAATATTGCATACCGCGCTAATTTTCTTATCATTTTAGGTTCACTTTATCCTATATTTAAACGAAAAAAATCATTGTTTGCAAAAATTGGTGTGGGTAGTGGGGCCATAAAGTAAAATATAGCCGAAATCTGTTCTCTCTTGTAGATATGCCAAGAAGAAGAATTTTTACAATTAAGTGCTTACCAATTAATAAATCTGATAAAAAAGGATGAACTAAACGTACAGGACGAAATGGAAGTTTATGGTTCCGTATTGAAGTGGGTCAAATTCGATGAGGAGAATCGACGTAAACGAATGGAAACGATTCTTAGCGCTGTGCGCTGTCAATTTTTAACGCCTCGGTTTCTCAACGATCAAATGACAAATTGCGATGTACTCAAAAAAACACCTGCTTGCAGAGAATATTTAGCTAGAATATTCAAAGTAAGTTCCTTAGTTCTTAGGTTTTGCACCGTTTGTACCGGGTGTAATCAAATTCCTGCCATCATAACCTTAGAATTTTAAGTTATTTGAATCTTTTGAATCTTATTGCCGAATAACACGCCATCCAACGATTGCACCGAATGCACCCGATTGGTGTATTCGATGCATTCATCATTGCACCCGGTGGCTTGCTTCCAATATGCTACTGTAAACTACTCAGAGTAGTTCCGAAGTACTCAGAGCAGTTAGAGTGACTATCGAAAGCATAAAATGAGTGCACCGAATGCCCTGTGCATTGGGTGCATAAACGCTTACACCCGGTGCAAATGCCATCACAGCTAGTGTTTCTTAAAAACCTGGAAAATCGCAAATAAATTAATATTTTTAGGACTTAACGTTACATAAACGAACAGTAGTGAAAGAACGTACACCAAATACTCCTAGAATAATTTATATTGCCGGTGGTTACTTTCGGCAGTCACTGGACGTAATGGAAGGGTACAATGTTGATGACAAGACGTGGAATCAACTCGACCATTTAACTGTGCCAAGATCAGGATTAGGCGGAGCATTTTTAAGAGTACGTTTATTTATTTTAACCATTTTATGTTGCATTGTACGATTTAAGTGATGATTTGTTGTTTTTCTTTTATAGCAAACGTATTATTATTTGTTTTTATAGGAAAAGTTCACGACTTCTCGTAGCTCAATTGGCAGAGCAGGCCCTAGATAGGTTGTACGTTGCGGGTTCGAGTCCCGTCGAGAGATGTAACTTTTTCTATGAAAATAAATAACAATAAGAAATCATTATTTATTGTTATAGAAACAGAGGTCATGCGTCTTTCTCATTTTTTAGGGTAATTTTTATGCTGTTGGCGGCAGAAACACAACACCTGGTAATAGTTATGATAGCGACTGGGTAGATAAATTCAATCCGACAAGAGATCAGTGGCGTCCTTGTAGTCCAATGTCTGTGCCACGGAATCGCGTCGGCGTGGCTGTAATGGATGGTCTTCTATACGCTGTTGGTGGTAGTGAAGGATCGAAATACCACAATAGTGTCGAATGGTACGTACTTTTGCCAATTATGCCCCAAACACGATGATCATGAGTTTATTTATTTCTCTCCAGTTATGATCCTGATTTTGATCGATGGTCAAACGTAAAGCAAATGCACTATAAACGATTAGCGGTAGGTGTGGCTGTAGTCAACCGTCTGCTTTACGCAATCGGTGGTTTCGACGGCATCGAGCGCCATAAAACGGTAGAATGTTACCATCCAGAGAACGATGATTGGACAATGGTGACACCAATGCATACCATGCGGAGTGGTGCGGGTGTGGCTGTAATAAATCAATTTATTTACGTGATCGGTGGTTATGACGGTTCGAAACAACTGAATACAGTTGAAAGGTACGATACGGAGCGAGACATTTGGGAATTTGTGAGCAGTATAAAGATAGCACGAAGTGCTCTTAGTGTGACAGTGTTAGATTGTAAAATATACGCGATGGGTGGTTATGATGGTCAGAATTTCTTGGCGAACGTTGAAGTTTACGATCCTGCGACGGATACATGGATTGACGGCGATCCATTAACTTCGGGTCGGTCGGGACACGCGAGTGCAGTTTGCTATCAGACACCGTGCATGCAGAACTGTCCGATACGAACGCCTCTCAATCCCCAACATTCACCGCATTCCTCGCATCGCTGACGATCGTTTGTTGTCGCGTTCTTGTTGATTTGATGCACAATTTCATGCCAATATGGTCAAGATCCATTCCGCGATAGTAATTTATTATTATGACTTATTACTGACCAATTAATTCGATTTATATTTATATAGGATATTATTAGGTATTCATACACAAAAAAAAGTAAAAATCTACAATCATTTACTAGTACAAATGTCAATTCCGTACTGTTTTTACACTTTTCTTTTTATTATTAGTGTATCATGACATTTCATTCCTCAAAAGATTGGAGGAGATGGTGCACTTGCGTTTGCGCTGTAGTGCTAAAAACATTCGAGTGTTATCGGTCATGTTCGCAGGTATTCGTATGATTTGGTAAAATGCTGCTGTGTAAACGGTACTTGATAATTGAAATTATTAGAATTCCAAAATTTAAGAAATTTTTACTTAATATTAATTTTATCCATCACCTTATAAGTAAATCTCATAAATTAATTTAACATTTACTTTATAGATCATCATCATCAAGTATAATATTTATACTTCTAGTCATTTGTAAATTAAACATTTTGCATAAAATTATTTTAATTACATTTAAGTATTTTATATTTTCACATTTATAATTGTACATAAAAGTAATTACTGATAGAATCGATCAATATGTACCTAATGAGAGTTTAGTGACGATTCCTATCCTTACGACTATCAATTGCCGGCGAAAATCTTCGTGATTTCTTTGTCGGGTTCTTTTTGACTCTTCTATCATCATCTGAATCACTTTCGTTTTCCTTACTTTGTTTCTTGTGCTTCTTGCGACGTTCCTTTCTTTCAATTTTTTCCAATTTCCTATCAAAAAAAGAAAAAAAACATGTATCAAGGGCCCACACACTGACAATTAACTTTAGGCCGTTGTCTTATACGATGATTGTAAAGGACCCCACACACTGACAGTTAACCCTAAGGCCGTTGTCTTATACGATGATCGTAAAGGACCCCACACACTGACAGCTTATACGATGACCGTAAAGGAGCCCACACACTGACAGTTAACCTTAAGGCCGTTGCCTTATACGATGATCGTAAAGGACCCCACACACTGACAGGTAACCTTAAGGCCGTTGTCTTAACAATGATCGTAAAGGACCCCACACACTGACAGTTAACCTTAAGGGCGTTGTCTTATACGATGATCGTAAAGGACCCCACACACTGACAGGTAACCTTAAGGCCGTTGTCTTATACGATGATCGTAAAGGACCCCACACACTGACAGGTAACCTTAAGGCCGTCGTCTTATACGATGATCGTAAACGACCCCACACACTGACAGTTAACCTTAAGGCCGTCGTCTTATACGATGATCGTAAACGACCCCACACACTGACAGTTAACAGTAAGGCCGTTGTCTTGATACGATGATCGTAAGGCCAAATTTTGCCCGCGATCATCAGGTGAACTGATGGGTGTGCGGGCAATTTCTGTGGACTAACAGATCTGCAGTTAATCGGACAATGTGTAGAGCCCTTTAGTTAAGCACTACTACCCTACGCATGAGCAATACTTACTTAAGCAAGGCTTTCTTCTGTCTAGTACTTAAAGAATTCAAAAACGTAGTCTCAGCATTAGGATCCTCTTCGTCAATGCACAAGTTTGAAGTACCGGTAGTAATATGTTGTTTCTTCAAGGCCAACCCATCATCCAACATTTGTTGCACCAATGAATTCTGATCCAGGACGGGACCAGTTTCCAAAGATCTAGCAGCACTCATCGACAAACTATACATTGGACATTCTTTGTCAGTGTTAATGTGGCCCCATTTATGGCATTTTATACATCGCACATTCCTCACTTGTATACCAAACGGTTGATCACGAATCTCCTGATCACCTTTGCAGTAACTCTCACGGGGCGCATTGTATTTCCTTTGCCATTCGAATTTGTATTCAGGCTCATTGTCTTCACGTTCCCTGTCTTTTTTGACGCCCGGAGGTGGTTCGTACATGAAATTTATACTCAATTTGTCCTTGCTGTCTTTACTGAGCATAGCTTTGTTATCGTGTAGATCTTGTTCCTTTTCATATTGTTGACGCAGTTCTTCTTGCTTCTTTTTGTACGCTTCTGATTTCTGTTCTGCCATCCATACCTATAATTATATAAATATTGCGTAGGATAGAATGGTTAGTACAAATTGAAATCGAGATGGAAATGCGAATTTTATTACTTACTCGCTTCAAATTATCACGAGATGCGGGATGGAAAAACTTTTTACACATGTAATTGTTAAATCCTTTACCCATTTTGATTGATTTTTAGATCAGAATTGTTAAATAAGATAAAACTACTCGTTTCTGGAGACTGGAGTTTTAATGACTGACAAAGTGACACACTGACAAGCAACTCTGATGGTGACAACTGACAACCTAAGCCAAAACCTATAGCGTTTTCCATTTCTTACACTAGTGTTACACTGGAATCGGGCTAGTGGCGGTCTAGTGTAGCCGTCAGTGCAGATCAGCTGTTTGACAAGTGCACAGGTAGTGCAGAATAAATGGAACAAGCCGTTAATTTATGCTGCACTCTTTTCTATCAACAATTAATGTGTAAATAGTAAAAATGGTACGTAATATGTATGAACGCAAAACGCAAGAACCTGCAATACATATATCTAACTGCACTGATTTCCTCCACGACCTCCTCGAGATGGTGTAAAAAAGTTGCACTGAATCTGCACTGAGTGTATAGTTGTTAAATAAAAACGACGAGCGGGTACACTGCCTACACTGATTTATATAAATGAATGAAGTCAATGCAAGAAAAGTGCACACTAGTGTAATAAATGGAAAACGCTACTAGTTTGCTGACAGTTGATCTACAGTTACGGGTACGTTCGACTTTTACCAGGATGAGGCAAAACCTGGAGCAGTTGTAGCGTGCTTGGAACCCTAAATAGTAAAGGAGGAAAATATTTTTTGGCCAATGAAATAGTACATTACAAATAGTACATGACTGGAAAACAGCGCTTTTCATACGAGCGCTCGCGTCGCGTGTTATTTTGCGAGAATGAAAAGCGCGTTTCCACTCGAGGTATGTACAGTTCTTTATCTACGACCATTGCATGAATTTATTATCAGCATCTTCATTAACTTCAAGAATTCATTCACAAATGGAACCCGTGGCGCCATTTATTCACTCGTGCAGTGTCGAAGTGTTTTCCGCACATACCATACGTAATGAACTGTTGACATGAAAGACATTGTTTTCGAAGGCACCACGTTGTACAAAAAAGTGTGTTTTCGAGTATGGTCGTAGATAATTATTTTTGTATAACTTTGTTACATAGCTTGAGATTCTAGTTTAACTTTATTAACAAATCATTTACAAAAAAGCATTCATTTTAATTGCAATTAATTTTATGCGGAAATAAAGTTTTGTTTAATAGAAAAATAGCCACCAGATCCTAAAAATAAAAAATTGATTAGATTAGTAACGGGATGTAGGAAAACATTAACTTTGCGTTACCTAAATATTATATCCGTGGCATAGAAAATGTAAAGTTAATGCAAAAATGTACGATTTACTATAAATTCAGATAACCCCATGTTCTAAAATGAAATAAACACAGAATAAATTTTGCATAAATATCAATAAAAATTCCTTACCTCGTGGTAATGTCTTTCTCTTAATTGATGTTCTAAATAGTTAATTCTGCATTGCAAAATTCGATTTTCTTCTTCCAATCGTTCAATTCTTTTATTTTTCTCATATATTAGTTTTTCATGGCTCTGTTGTTTAATACTAATTTCAGATAGTTTTGCATGTTCGCGATCGGGTTTATCTAAGCTGTTTTTTTCTATCCTAATACTAATTCCAGGTAAAATATTAACATTGTTCAGAATATCGAAACCAGGTTGTCCGTTTTTAATACTAGTTTTAGGTAATATTTTCACATGCTGCGCAATATTGTCATCGGGTTCTTCTTTTCTATTAACAATTTCTTGTTCATTTACCAAAACTCTAAAATATAAATGCACTATTACTACGGAATATCCCTAGATTTATTGTACAAAAAGGAAGACAATTTCTACTGGTAAACAAGAATACTCTCTAATCGAACACGGTCTAACTGTACCTTAGTAGCTCCTGATTTGTACATACAAATCGAAAGCCAATATAATATTTAATTTAATACATCACCTTGTATATTTTAATTCTCCGTTTAAATTTAAAGTTGGAAATACACCATTCTTTAATAATTTCGAACCCCCACGAATGAAAGAATCTCTCGAGAAGTGCCGACTACAAATTCGCGATGATTTGGAAAGCGTATGTGTTTGCAAATTACACGCTTCCAACCACTTCCGTTTTGTTTCACCATCTTTTGGAAAACTATAAAAGAAAGTTTGCAGTGCCTGCCTGATTAGTTTATTTGTTTACTTACTAATGATAGGAGAAATCCTTCGAAACGCCTTTACAAACAACGCACGAACGCATTTTCTTTAGTATTGGTTAGCAAAGCTGGTTTTTATTGGATTTTCGTTGTATTGTTGTATGCAACTTAACAAATTTATGAGCATCAAGATTTATCTTCAGTCTTCAGCCGCCAGCCGGATACCATGACCATACAATTTCAAAATGGACGGAGGGAGGCTTCCTCAACAGAGCATTAGAGATATGCATGCATAGGATGGGTATTTTGCTGTATTTAGCCCATGCCAATGCTTCATACTAAAGTCGTGTTCTTTTTACAGCCTTATTTTGAGCTGGCTTGAGCCAAGGTGCAGCGTTCAAAATGAAAGAAATAGGGGGCATTCGATATGACGCCCTTTGAGCTCCGTGTGCGACCTTGTTTCTCTGACGCGTTTTATTTGATGCTCGGAGTGAAATGTCTCGTAGCATTTCAAAGTTGCTTGATGTATGATTCGCTAATAGTGCCGATTAGTGTGACGTCAAATAGAATGGGATTCATGGCGGGAAAAAATTCAGGTGTAAGCTCCGATACCTAGCCACACAACATTTCCGAAACTTTTATAATTTATATATTTAACAGGAAATCTCTGAAACATAGCAAAATACATAAATTATAAACACACTGCGCCCAACTGTTTGGCCTAAAAACACATATATTTGCCGTAATTACGAAATTAAACTGGTATGTTCATTGTTTGTAGATCTAAATTATATTGACCATGCAAATCGTTATGCGGTAAGAGTAGACTGCGGTTAGCGCCCGACAGTCGGCTCGTGCACGATCAATGTTATTTACTCGGTTAAATCAAAAATGAAAGTTACCGTGAAACTTTTTGGCGTTGGCTGTACTGACAGGCTAAATAACATTGATTGTGCACGGGCCAACCTGCCTGGCGCTAGTCGCGCTCAACTCTTACCCTATAACGATTTACACGGTCAATATAATTTAGGTGTACGAACATACAAGTTTGATTTCGTATTTATGGCAAATATATGTGTTTTTAGGTCAAACAGTTAAGCATGACGGACGGAGCTTACACCTCAGTTTTTTCCCGCCACGAATCCCCTCCATTATGATGTCAGAGGTGAAGCTCGCTGCTTGCTTGATCCGCCTGCTCTATCGAGCGACAACTCGAATGCCTACTTACTTCATAGGCTGTATTCGTGTGTTGGACGCTTATAAGCGCTCAGAAATTGATTCATGGCGCTACAGTACGCTCAGAATCTAAAGCGAATAACAATTGCACTTATTCAGACTGCTGTAGTGCAGTGAGTCGAAAACGCCATAAGTGAGGGAGCTCAAGGAATGATCTTTCTTATAGCGTTTTCCATTTATTGCACTAGTGTTACACTGGAAGCGGGCTTGTGGCGGTCTCGTGCAGCCGTCAGTGCAGATCAACTGCCTACACCGATTTGTAAATGAATCAATCTACGATTGTTAAACTATGGGGTGAAATGTTAGCCGCCTAGCATAAATATTTTTAAAGTTACGGGTTGCTAAAGGTGAACAAATTTTCGACCAAAAATTTTTTTCTGAGATTTAGCGATTAATATCTCAGCGAAATTTATTTGTATCAAATTGAATCTTTAGTATGTTATTGCAAATCTAATGCTGAATCTAAAAATTGCTCTCGCTAAAATCT
>JARJEB010008300.1:0-31985 GCA_030264535.1 Liometoxenus newtonarum
CGTTCAGAATATGTGGGAGCGCACTCCCTTGATCGTTTAGAATGTGCTTAGTAAACACTCAAGAGCGCGCTCCCGCATAGCCAGTCCGGAATGGTTTGTAATTATAGGAAATTGTGCAAGACCGAAGAAACCGAATTTCCAAACATAAAAGTGGTTTCGAATTCTGATTGAAATGAATTGAAAATGGCGGGACGCACTTTTGCCTAGGATTTAATGTCACAATTACCATCAATAGGCGCATTTCTATACAGTAACTTTTCTGTCGAGGAAAATGTATCGTGATGATCTCGTAAAATGTTTTTAGTATTAGGTTAAGTTATTCGCTCGCGATGTGAAATATGAGGCTTGTTTCAACAATGCACTAAACTAGTTCCGAACTGTACGACGCCTGAGCAGTTTTAAAAAAGTAACGTTTTTTTTTAAACTGCTCATGCGTCGGACGGTTCCGAACTAGTTTGCTATTTTGTTGGAACAAACCTATGATGTAATGCTCCGAACTACGCTCGAATCCGTTCAGAAACCCTTGAGTGAAGAGTGCGCTCTCAGGACTAAAAACCGAATTACTCTCCAAAAATCCGCTCTACCTCGAGAACGTACTTCCTGAACGAGCTCCAGGTGTTACATCATACTGCGTAGGTACGAATTGAATCTTCAGAAAATACTGAGTACTGTGGGTCCAGCTGTAGGAGCAAATAATCAGCAGCGCATGCGTTATATCGTGGGTGGATTTGGTTCTTGAACTTGACAAGTACTCTGGTTGTCAACTTTTGTGAACCTGTCTTCACAAAATACCAAGGAGCACTTGTCTGGTCAGCTTGTGAGCGAGCAAGCAAATTGTTTGTCAGTGTTGGTTGGTGAGGCCGTGCAGAGTGTATAAGTCCATTCATTAACGTTAGTCGTTAACTGAACGAACTGATTTTAATTAAAGCTGTTGGGGCTTGAATATTATGGCAGCAGAAATCAAACCGGCCACTCAGTCCAACGAAAAGTTCTGTACGACAAAGAAACCGGCATTAGTGTCGAAACTCGAGGGAGGCACAGATGAAATCAATGCGGCCGTTATAATTCCTGGCGAGGATGGTATCATAAGCGTATCCGACGATAAGTAAGTTGTCATTTTATCACAAATATGTAAACAAAACCATTTTTTGTACAAACAACTTATTCTTTTATTGCGCATAATTTTCAATATGCAAATGAAATGTTGATATTGCAGTAGGCTGGGGCTCAGCAATTCAGGTGTAAATAACAAACCAAACACGAAACAAAAGTTGTTGTTTGTTAATCCCTTTATTGTGTTATCTTGTTCTAGGACAATACGAGTATGGCTAAAAAGAGATTCGGGCCAGTATTGGCCAAGCATAATGCAATTTATGCCAAGTGGTGTAACATCATTATTCTACACGGTTGAAACGCGACAATTGTTTATTGGGCAAGAGAACGGTACGATATCGGAGTTTTCATTGGCGTCCGATTTCAATCGAATGATGCCGGTAAGGGAATATTTAGCGCATCAAGCAAGAATTACCGAAGTCATATTTGCATTGAATTGCGAATGGGTATTGAGTGTTAGTCGCGATAAGACGTTTTCCTACAATTGTACACAGTCTGGTAGAAATATTGGCACATATACAGCAGAAGCATGGTGCACTTCTTTGCAGTAAGATAACTTTTATCTTTCTTTATGTTTATTATTAATATTTACCTTTATATTATATCATCTAATATCACATTGTTATTTATAGATTTGATTCACAAACGAAACATGCTTTCGTTGGTGATTATTCGGGGCAGATAACAATGTTAAAGTTGTCTAACAATGGGGCACAGGTTGTTACAACATTGAAGGGTCATTCAGGGTCCGTGAGGACATTGGCATGGGATAACGAACGACAAATGCTTTTTAGTGGATCATTTGATCAGTCAGTTATCGTTTGGGATATTGGTGGGCAGCAAGGCACTGCCTATGAATTACAAGGACATCATAACAAAGTAATTATTCCAAATATTACTAACAATTGTAATTTATCATTGGCGTTTGTTGTTGCTTTGTATAGGTCTCGGCTTTATGTTATTTAAATTCGACACGGCAATTAGTCAGTGCCGGTGAGGATGGCGTATTAGTATTTTGGGATATGAGTAAACACCGTCGCGAAACACCAGAATGGGTTGAATCCGATACATGTCAGATGTGCGGACGACCGTTTTTCTGGAATTTGCGCGCTATGATGGATCAGCGACAATTTGGTTTGCGACAGCATCATTGCCGACATTGTGGCAAAGCTGTTTGTGATAAATGTTCAACGGCAAGGCTAACGATCCCAGTTATGGGATTTGAGTTTGCTGTGCGTATTTGCGAACCATGCCATAATACACTTAAAGATTTAGAGTAAGTTCAAACTTGTAAGCTAAAATCCACTTATACTTTTGCCGCAATTAATCTTGTTTCGTTGCACGGCAGATGATGCTTATAAATTGAATTGTGGCAACTTTCTAAGTAAAACACAAAGTATATTGAATTAATTAAGATGATTATTTGTTGACATGTTTCTCTTTGTTTAGTCGCCCATCAATGGCAACATTCCACGATGCTAAACACAGTATAGTGGCAATGTCATTGGACGAAACACGCAAGAAACTTGTCACGGTTGGACACGACAAACTCATAAAAATATGGGATATTTCTGCTTTACTATAATAGTATGGCCATCAACCATTCGATATCATCATACTCTCGTGCATACACCTACATGGATTGTGATTTCTATCAACTGTTAGTAAATAAAACTATACCATGCATAAACAAAAATAACGAAAACATTACGAAAGGGAATATGATAGTGTAAGTTTATTATGTTATTACTGGATATGTTTATATTTGTATAGGGCGCCTTGGATTACGAATGCTAACAGCACTACATTTTTCAAGAGCTAATTATAAAAATTTAAATATTATATTACTATATATATATATATTTACAAACTGATTTATATCTTAACGCGTTCAGCCGGTTCAATCAATGATTGTCATTGTCAATATACTGCAACTGCATAATTTATATTACAATTATTGTATCTATCAAAGAAGAACATGTTTGTATATAACTTTTACTATTAATTATTGAGTTATTAATGTCTATTATTGATGAGTATATGAGCTTAAATGTTATTACTATCAAATTATTTCATGAGAACATGTGAAAAAATTAGTTAATTGATTAATTAACTGCTTTAGAAACGAAATTATTAATATACAATTCGAAATATGTGAAATAAAATGTAAAATTTATGAACTTTGGTGCGCATATCTACGTTAATTTGTTTAGGTACGTGACTAATTTCCGACCGTCCCGAAGGTATTCTGAGGAAACTAATCGTTTAGGTCAATTTCGGACTATTCAAGTTGTTTTCCACGATTCCTAAAAAGTGGTTTCTGGAGGGATGTCCGTTTGTCTCTCCTGCTGTGAACAAAATTCCGGCCAAACCAAGCCAGACATTGGGATGCAAGTTAGTATTTGGACAGATGTTTCACTAAGTCGGGAGTAAAAATGACAATCGGTCAGTAAAGCAGGACCTTTTTGGCGGTGGTATGAAAACGAGGTGATTCAAGTGATCTAATCATTTTATAAATGCCTGTAGGAACTTTTTCGTTATTCCAGCGCCCTCTAGTGCAGAGACGATAAAAACTGAACTCTGCGCCACTCGTGACACGGCACAAGAAGCAACTGCGCAACGTGAAACAAGCTTACAACACCCAAAGATCGCTTGCATTTGTTTTTGTTTGTTTTCTTCGACCAGCTTTTCCAGCGATACCGGGTCTGCCGACTCCCAAAAAGTGGTTTTTGGAAGGATGTCCGTTTGTCTCTGCTGCTGTGAACAAAATTCCAGCCAAACCAAGCCTGACATTTGGATGCAACTTAGTATTTGAACAGTTGTTTCACTAAGTCGGGAATAAAAATGAGAATCGGTCGGTAAAGCAAGACCTTTTTGGCGGTGGTATGAAAACGAGGTGATTAAAGTGATCTAATCAGTTTTTTATAAATGCCTGTAGGAACCATTTCGTTATTCTAGCGCCCTCTAGTGGAGAAACAATAAAAACTTAAGTCTGCGCCACACGTGACGGCACAACAAGCTACTGCGCAACGTGAAACAAGCTCATAACACCCACAGATCGCTTGCATTTGTTTTTGTTTGTTTTCTTCGACCAGCTGAAGAATATCTTCCCTTTTGTTTACAATTTTAAGCGAAACATGTCCATTTTAGATAAATTAAGACGTTTCGATGCGTACTCCAAAACATTAGACGATTTTAGGATACAAACTTACGGAGGTGCAACGAGTACGTGGCAGACCAACACGGCAATAAGCCGTTATAACCTCAACAATTTACCAATAACAAATTGAATTTTGATTGTTTTGTTTCAGTTACAATTATTAGTATTACATTAATGACGTTATTATTTTGGATTGAACTGAACGATTATTTGACGCCCAACGTCTCGGAGGAGTTATTCGTGGACACGTCACGAAGTCCCAACATACAAATCAATTTAGACCTAGTATTTCCAACAATATCTTGTGATTGTATGTAATTTTTATACATTTTAGAGAAGTAAGTGTTTTTGTTATCATTTTATGTTTAGTTCTAGCGTTAGACGCTATGGATTCCTCAGGAGAACAGCATTTACAAATAGATCATAACATTTTTAAGAGGCGACTAGATTTAGAAGGTAATCCGATAGACGAACCGAAAAAAGAAGACATAACTGTAAATGTTAAAGAAGTTGAAGATGAAAAGAAGAATGTAACTTGTGGTAGTTGTTACGGAGCTTCTTTTGATCCTAATAGGTATAAATTCGTTTAATTTTAAATTTTAAATAATTTACATAATCTATTTTAGATGTTGTAACACTTGCGAGGACGTGCGAGAAGCTTACAGGGAAAAACGTTGGGCATTTCCCGATAATCCTGAAAATATTACCCAATGCAAAGATGAAAAGTATAGTGAAAAGCTCAAAACGGCCTTCGCACAAGGTTGTCAAATCTACGGAACACTAGTGGTGAATCGAGTCAGTGGGAGTTTCCACGTTGCACCTGGCAAAAGTTTCACCATCAACCATGTGCACGTCCATGATGTCCAACCATTCTCGTCAACGGCTTTTAATACAACCCATAGGATAAGGCATCTATCATTTGGGGCTAATATAGATAGTAGTACACACAATCCATTGAAAAATACAATGAGCATTGCGGAAGAAGGTAAATATCACTTTTTATTTTCAATTTGCTTTTTTATATGATAGCGTAATGTTATTCGTAAAGTCACATTACAACTGTCCCAGTCGTGCTAAGTTTACGTTTCGAGTAATATGTTTTCGAATAGTTAGAAGTTAAAAATATGATTCATATTTCAACTAAATTAACATCTCAGGCCAGATCCGATTGCTAAAAATGTGCCAAATGATCCACCCCCTTGCATCATCACTTTGCCGACAGTATTTACAAGTTCCCGACCTCTCATACCGCTTCTGCAAATTATCAAGTCTTTAATGTTTTCCATATTTTGGTTTGATGCTAAAATGTACCTTAATGCTGAAAAACCTCCAAATAATGCGCCGCTGGCCATACCCACACAAAATCCTAGCATGAAGCCCATCTTCATTTTATCTATGCACGATGGACCTTGTTGTTGATATACACCACTAGGCATTGGCATTTTTCTGTGATTATTATGTGATTTCTATATGTACTACAGCAAGAATTCCTAATTATTCAGCAGCGTAATTTCTGCTAAATTTAATACACGCGGCCATTTACCTTAAAACCAAAGGTCGGGCAATGACAGTTGACGACGTTGACGTTTACAGATTTTATCTTTGGTCACGAGAGAGTGCTGTCATTTAGTTATCATGTATTACAATACAGATGGCGTGGAGAAATTCTACAGTTGATCCTCCGTATAATGCCGTACTAAGTTTTTTTTCATTTGTTTCAGGGGCAACAATGTTTCAATATTACATCAAAATCGTACCTACAGCGTACGTGAACAAAAACAATTCAATAATGCACACGAATCAGTTTTCAGTAACAAAGCATAGGAAAGTTGTTTCGATAATGAGTGGTGAATCGGGAATGCCTGGTGCATTCTTTCAATATGAATTGTCTCCGTTGATGGTAAAGTACACAGAAAAGGAACGTTCATTCGGACACTTCATTACCAATGTATGTGCAATCGTAGGCGGTATCTACACCGTTGCTAGTCTTATCGACGCAATGATCTACAGATCGCTGCGAATGATACAAGCCAAAATCGAAATTGGGAAGCTGCACTAATAAATGAATCTCAATCAACGCTACACTATTTCGAAATTATTTTAATTAGTCTTAATTATAAATTTACAAAGTTTTCAAAAACGTGTTCAACGACTCAATCGATGTTTTTGCTACATTTGAAGAAAACTCTGCATCAGTTCCAGATACTATAAGCAATGGTGATATGTAACCAGGTTCTTTAGGATTGAATTGCACCTTTCCTAACATTTTTAAATATTTAAAGCGTTGCTGCAGTCTGAATTCACGGCATAATAAGACGTTGGGCATTTGAACGATCATTTCCAAAGGAATCTTCATTATGAGATGTAAATATTCGAAGGTTTTAAATAATTTTGTTGGATCTGCAAATATTTCTATTTAAATTATTATTCGTTTAGACGTATTGAAACTCACCAATCATAAAAACTCTTGGTTTATCCATCAATATCTGCTTATATTCTTCGGGGCTGAAACCCATTTCTTCTCGCAAGACAAACAAGTTTTTTCTAACGTGTCCTTGACTGAATGTTATTAATTTTGGTTGTTTTGTGGTAACATTTCGTACTTCAGGCCCGGTTAGAGCAAAAGTTTGTTGGAAGAATCCAAGTTTCTTATCAATATCTCTTGTACTAGAACGCAATAAATTAATGCCTCTTATAACTAAGTAAAAATGAAAAACGTACCGGAAGCTTAACCAATGCGGGTTGAGACTAATTATTCGCACAATCATATCGTGAGTAAAGTTTTTTGATTGTAAGTAATTAATACGAACGCCAAGAGTTTCTAATGTTTCTTTAAAAATAAACGGATTTTTTGTTATCAAAACACCGATTTCTTCAATGGATAGGCCTAATTCATGTAAGAATATTACATGTTCTTTAATATCTGTTTCAAATTTAAGGGCCAAAATGAATTCTGGTACGTTGTGCTTCTTTTCAAGTTTATGCAAATTTACTCCTAACTTTAATAGTTCTTGTAATGTCTCCGATTTGTTAACGTAGGCAGCAAAATTGAAAGTGGGTTTGAGATATGGAGCAATGTGTGCAACATCTTCGTCGGGACATGGTTCAAGCACTGAAACACCAGGACCAGAACTTTTTGTTTTCGTTGGAAAATTTCCAGTTTCGAACTTCTCGTTTTGATTTTTGTTCACTTCGTTGGTGATCTGTGGTAAATTTGAAACTGTTCTTATATTTGGTATAGCGAAGAGTTGTTTTAAAATTGTATATATTCGTGGTCTATTCATTGTTAATTATTACTATAAAACAAATACGATGCAAAATTTAATGAAATAAAAAATCTAGCAAGAGGACAAGGCGAAATTAAACATAACCTTTTAATTTTTACGCAAATACATATACATGGTGCGTTTTTTTGCTCAAGTCTGCTTACTTCCGGAAGACTGAATGACTACGTAAGTAGTTTTTTTTTGCTACGGAATATTTTTTTTCGGGTTCTGTTTTATACTATTTACACCGTCTAGAGCTCGAGAAACCGTGCAAACGGAAAATTAAAGAGTGGGAGACTGGGAGAATGTTTTTTGCTGGTTTCCATATCTTGTTTTGACGGAATGGAGCCTAGGATGACCTATTTGACTTACTTACTAATGGAACAGCTGATTGTATTCGTCGAGTTGGTATTTTCGTTTGCATTCACAACGGGAACACTGAACACGAACTAAAACGAAAGCATTGGATCCTTTGCGATGCAGAAGTGTTTTTTTAATCCGCCACAGTCAGGGGCGCGTTTAGGCCTAGGCGCATTAGGCGCGCACTGGCCACAGTGGTCTTTAAATTAGCTCCGTGACGTCTGATGACGAAACGTGGAACATCCCAATTGTTTTTATTAATGTCAAGATTCATAATCAATTATAATTCGTTAGCATTCTTTATGCATAGTTATAGTTATTCTAAGGTTATTAATTATGCATTATTCTAGCTTTTAGGGAAGGTGGCCGAACAAGAACCAACTTCCCTCACTCCTCTCCAAGCAGGTTTATGCAGCTTTACGTTTTTTGTTCAAATTCCACAATCTTCCTTCCACTTCTAGGCCGTGAGCAAAAAAACGCAGCCGTAGTTTACTGGGAGATTACAAATAAGCACGACCTCTGGGGGTCGACTGTTTACTATAGTTTTAAGTTTTAACTATGTAAAACTAGATGGCGCGTTCAAGGTTGTAAAATTGCGGTAAATACAAACAATAACGCCTCAGTCTTTCTTTGTTGTTGCAGTTTTCTCATTGGTTATTTATTTCTAATGTTATGATAATAGAATTCCATGCATTAATTATCTCAATCACGTCGTGCATTAGTCAATTAAATGAATGTCAGCAAAACCGGAGGCAAATAAAGTGAATGCATAATATTGGAACTACTCCAGTTTTTTTTTTTAAATATTTATAAATAACTCTGTGTCGGCGCATTCATTTATACATGTAAGTAACTCATGATGCCTTGCTTTTCTACTAACTAAACTTACTTAGTTCAATTCAAGTATTATGTGCGCGTCGGAACGAACTCGTACTTAAGCACTGTAGGCTATATAGTAGGTACTTATTACTACTTATATTTGTATCAATATGATACTTCAAATCATGTTTTACCGTGCAACTCGTTTACGACCTGTTGTATCGCAATATGTGCGCGTCTAATGATAAGGAGCGTAATAGTGTGAATTTATCATGTAAACATGGAATCCGTCGAAAGTAATAATAGTTTCGAGAATATCGTCGTCACGACGCACGATCTTCAAGATTGCTTCGACGAAAGTTTAGATCTGTGCTTTACAAAGGTGTACGAACAATCGCCAGTGATCAATTTCAGCCGATATTCGCAGGAGACCGAACGACCTGAAAATTCAACGTACTTGGGAAAATTACAAGAGCATGATGAAAGCGCTGGGTGAGTGTTCCACACCAGCTGGCCCAGGAGCGTTCCGTCAATTACATAAAAAAAAATTTCGCACATCGTGCCAAATTTAGTAACACTCGTATTCAAAACATAAATCAAAAATACCGCGCCTTTGAAATCAGCGCTGCAATTACTTACATACAACATTGTTCAACTAACCTATAACTTCATTTATTAGTTTGAGCTAACAAAAACTTATTACCAATCGATCATTTGCATAAATTTTGAATGCACCTTAAAATCCCTATTTGTGTTACGGAGATGGAAGGGGATTAAACCACAGAGTTCTAATATTCGTAGAGGGAAGGTATTGATAGAAATGTGAGCCACTAGTCGGCCATATTATTTTGCACCATAACAAACTAAAACCCCAAAATGTAGACAGTCCAAAGTACACGCACAGACTGGTGACGCGAGACTAGTCTATTTCAAATTTCGCGCCTTTTAGGTGCGGCCAAATACGGTGATTTAATGTAATCCCCTTTCGTCCCCTGGCTGCATGGCCCTCGCCAGCAAATCAACTTTCTGTTCTCTCTATAGACTTATATCTCTATGGATTACACCAAATCGCCATATTTGGCCGCGAAATTTTAAATAGGCTCCAGTCACGTCACCAGTCCGTGCGTGTACTTTGGGTAGTCTATAGTTTAGGATTTTAGCGTGTTATGGTGCAAACAAATATGGAGGACTAGTGGCATCACATTTCTTCCCTCTATGAATATTATAACTCTATGCCTTACATTTTAACTTTTATGCAACTTTTTGTTCTTTTTTCGTCTAAATTAGGCGTAGATTGCATTAAAAGTTCGATAATTTAATAAAACCAGCTTCGTTATGAAAAGTTTATATTTCATCTTTGTTTTTCTTTTCAAACTTTAATTTTTCCATAAATTATTGCAGTTACATTCATCACACAATATCACCGAATGAGATTTATATGCACATCAATCCCGGGGACTCTGGCTGTATGCCAGAAGAACCATCGCATGCTACCATTACAATCCACAGCACAAATCCGGAGACGAAAGAAACGACCGTGAATCGATTCAATTGCGAATATGATGGCTGCCTGCGCACATATAGCACTGTAGGAAATTTACGGACTCATATGAAAACGCATAAAGGTTGTTGTAACAATATTGGTTCATATTCAATTCTTTAATATATATTGCTAACTATATATTGTTGGACCATAGGCGAATTTCGTTTTAAATGTTCTGAACCGAACTGTGGCAAAGCATTTCTAACATCTTACAGTCTCAAGGTTCACGTAAGGGTCCACACGAAAGTGAAACCCTTTGAATGTACGCACGATGGTTGCGAGAAAGCTTTTAACACCTTGTACAGACTACGTGCGCATGAACGTCTTCATAATGGCAAAACTTTCAATTGCGATTCGGACGGCTGCATGAAATTTTTCACAACGCTTAGTGATCTCAAGAAACATATTAGGACACATACAAGAGAAAGACCTTATAAGTAATTATTTTTATTTGTCTTTACTCTAAGTTAAATTCTTTATAAATCTCAAATGTCAAATACCCTCCAACGAGAAATGTGGCAACGTGCAAAATGGGCAGTGTTGTCGTTATGCGTTGGAGGATAATTTGACAGCGTGCTGAGTATCTTTATGAGTAACAGGTTTTTATTAAAATAAATTTATATTTTGTAGATGTGGAGAGGAAGGATGTGGTAAAGCATTTACTGCAAGCCATCACTTGAAAACACATTTGAGAACACACAGTGGTGAACGACCGTACGCCTGTGCAGCAAATGATTGTTCAAGAGCATTTGCAACACAGCATAGTTTAAAATCCCATATTAAAACTCACTTGAAAGATAAGCTTAAAGATGAAACGAAAAACTTGGATCCGGAACATAATCTAACTACCAATCAGCCTGAAGAACAAAACCATTTACAAGAAAACGATAAGATTCAATGGAATGACAATAATAATGGTTTGTACTGTAACAATATAAAGTTGATCAGTTTACTAATGTGTGCTTTTCTATAGTTGTTGATTTTTCGCATCAGCAAACCTACGAAACCCAATCGTTTGTTTCACAAGCTGAAGCCAATTTGTATTTGGAGACTCTAGAAAAAGAACAATTTGTATCAGCCACAGCAATTGAAACAGATCTTACAACAAACTTTGAAACTGCAAACGGACTTAAAAACTACGCGACAGTGAACACAGCTGAGCCTGTAACAACGGATCTCTCTTATAATTTGGGTACTGAAGGAGTGGCAAATGAGGAAACCATTAAAGATACACAAATGGAACTTGCGGAAAGCTCAATTATCACGGAAATAGAGAACGCAGGATTGGATTTGTATAATTTAAAAACATGCGATTACGATCAACCGAACAACGATCTAAGTCTGAACAAACAACTGTACATGCCTGAAGCATTAGAAATGTCGTTGGTGACGGATGAAGAAGCACCATCGACGTGGATCGACGCCATGAAACTACTCAACACCGATCCGGTTAATATTTACGAACCAATCAATGAAACGCCAATAGCGATTCCAACAACGATACAATCGTACATGCATTTGGAAAATACACCGCAACAAATCAAAGCCCCGAATGCCGATGTTAACTTGCTGAAGAATCTTACTGCTGATGCGGATATATGCAAATGTGTGGACTGCAAGTGTGGACCTTACAATAATTGTCAAGGAAGTGACAGTGAAGGTGGTTGTTGCGGAAGTAGGAAACCGAATCAATTTGATAATAGTAATCAAATATCTTACCCAAGTCAACAACAGCAGCTACCAATTTTACTTCAAAACCAAGAACAACAAAATGACGGATGTTGTACTGGTAAAACTCAAACGCTCTCCGTCTCACTACCTCATAATGAATTATCTCCAGATTGTGGCGGAAAAAAAGGAGATTGTTGTGTGGTCGTTTGCTTGAAATCGTTAGAACAGCTCAAAGAAATGCTTACCCAAGCTAATAGTTGTGGTAGGTTTAAAAATTTAACGATTGGATGTATGAAAAATGAATTATGCGTTGTTAAAAAGTAATTTGACTCAATGTACGTCATTTGACTTGACAGTGGGCGTTCCTGTTTGTTGTAAAGCAAAAATGTCAATGTGTACGGATGTGACGTCATATGAAACTGATCAATTGCAATGAAGTGCAACCAACGAATTAAGTCTCGTTCGCAGTTGCGAACATTCGGAAATCGCAGTTTTCACGATTTTGATGGTTCTCAGTACGAATAATTCGTTAGTTAGGTTGGTCCTAACCTAACTTTTTAAAACGGGTGAAGTAAAATTGCAAATTTTCAAAAATTGCGAATATTCGTAAAAACTCAGAATGATTTCAACTTTTTCCGGTTGCCGTCAATTTGTCAAAATATTCGCAACTGAAAACGAGGCTTTAAAAATAAAATAAATTAAGAGCGCAGTATTTGACAATAAAATAAAATAAGCCTAAATATCTATTTGCAATGATTTTTGCCGATTAGACTGCAGTGTGATATTAATTAGAAAAACAAATGTTAAATAATCAATGCGTTAACGCTTATAGTAGTAGCCATATTATTATTTTTTATATGCCTTCTATGTAATTTTATTACGTTAATGTTATAAGTATTGCTACTTAAAGGATTTTGTATGCTTCAATATTTTTTTAATGGGTTTTCAAGAAATCCATTTCTAGTGTGATTCGAATGACTCAAAATGCTAGTCAGCCCAAACAAATGTATAAAACAAACAATTTAATGCATAAACATGCAACAAACAAACAAAGAAACAAGTAAAATGCCAAACTAAATGAGAATACGTCTTTACCTCCATAACCATAACTTTACAGAGTGAACTGATAATGAGTAATTGAATTAGTCCGAACACATTCGGAATGCTCTAAAACATTTCCACAGCAAGACCAATGTCTACGACCTGGATGACCATCATGTCCATGTCCACAGCCCTTATAACCTCCAGGCATTTTTCCATGGCAACCGCAAGTCGCTTCTTTGCTTCCACCACTTGAACAAAACGAACAACAATGGAATGTACCATGATGGGGACGTAATGAGCGCACTAATATTGTAAATGGTGAATCCTGCATTTAAAAACATACTTAATATAAAAAAATGTGATTGATTTGTGTTATTTGATGCTTTGATATTTGTATATAAATATAAACATACTTTTAACGCTTCCCCTTTGATGTAAAGATACAAAAATAGTTTTCCAGCGACGTCAGGTACAAATTGCAGAAGATAAGTACCGTCTCGTCTGTCTCCAACATTAACAGGCAATGTTCTTGTATTGCCGCCGTCGCGATGCCTTAATTCAGCGTTGACTTGTTCGCCGCCTCGTTGCAACGCATTATCGCTTCGGTCGCGCGTCTCCAATACAGCTTCCGCCCTTCGACCAACCCTCAGATTCTGTAATCCTGTAATATACACGCGTCATTTGTCACCACGCCAGATTTATGACGACAATAACCAAGCAAGCAGCGAAGTCGTAACCGAAAACAGCGTAGACGTAGCGTGAAGGATATTTAAGTCAAAACACGTTTAGATGTTTCAAAGTTTCATAATATCCACGCTAATTTCGGTACAGCCCGGATATTTACAGTTTCAAATTTAAAGCTAAGTTATAATCTACAGTGTAGAGGTTCTCAAACTTTTGCGAGCCGAGACCCACTTGCTTAAAATCGTAGGTCGTGACCATGACTTTGAGAACCCCTGATCTAGTGGATGTTTCCGTAAAACTAATTAAAAATTTATAAATAAAAAATGACTTACCGTTGGTGTGTAAAAGGCAATGCTTCACAGAAATAGTTTGAGTTGTTATGACACCGTACAAGGGGCAACAAGCCTTTTCTTTTTCATTCGTCGAAATTTCCTCTGGCAGAAATTGTAGAGATTCGCTGATTTTAAGTTCTGGCAATAAACCGTCAGACATGTAACAAACTTCCAATCGTTTCATTATAGGTGCGACAAAACTCAATACTTCAATTTCGCTTCCTTCTCGCAGTAAATTATTAGCGAAACGTATAGCTTCTTCCGCATGTTGAAAACGTTTTTGTAATTCGTTTCTATGAGCATCGACAGAATTCAATTTTTCTTTACGTGCTTGTCTTAATTGTACAAACAATCGACTCCGATGTTCTTCAACCGCTCGTATGTAGTTCGCAGTGAAATGTTCGATTTCATTTTCGATTTCATTGCATTGATTCTCCACTCGTTCAGCTGTATTTTCCAGACGCGTATTTGTAAGCAAAGATTTTTCTGCTACAGATTTAGTTCGATTGACTGCAATTCGAATGTTTGTTGTTTGTACTTTGGCTGCTTTGCTAGCAGACTCGAGATTATGATTTCTGTGCAATGAGTTGACACAATCTGTACATACTGCCTATAAGAAATCGAAAAATATCGAAAAATAAATATATAATATTGGTAAGTATATAATTATGTAAGTGAAATGGTGTGAAGCAGCATCTAATTTTAAAATCCTTACAGATTTAGGTATTTGGGATTGTTTTGACTTGGCATTAGTCAAATTTTGTGTTTCCGTTGGCTCTGCAGATAAGTTATGATGAATTTCTATCTATGCCACCGTAAATGATGTTTTATGAATCGTATTCAGTACCGGCGGATAAAAATAAAACTTAATTTTTAAATTCACAACACAATTAAAAGAAAAAGCCACGAAAATTGAAATCGTTGCCAATTCGCGGTCTAACCCTGTCCATTAATTCCTCTCGTTCGAGTGTACCGTAAGTTATGGGCACTATGTTAAATTCGGTCCTGGATACTTTACATGACACATTGCACATGTGATACGTCCGCTTTTAACACCAAACACGTGCTTATACACTTCTAACAGTTCTAAGACACGGTCTATTAAGCCAGATGTTTAATAGTCAGATGTTTATAAAACATTTTCGTTAATCGGTTTTTCTATGTTTATGTATTTATTTTATTTTCTTAGTTGCTTTCCCATTAGGCCTGCCCGAACAGAACACTTACTTACCCGACAACAAGTGGTGCAGAAAGTCGTCAATTCATTTTCTGGATGCTTTTGGCACATAACTTGCCTTCGCACTTTACTTATTCCGCGCCGTCTTGCCTCATCCAAGTCAAGAATCTCGTGATGCCAGCCAGATTTCTGCTTTCCGTGCACATCGGCACACTGACGACACAAACTGAGCGCACATTGTGTGCAACGCATTTTAGCCTGATTTATTCCAAAAACGAAAAACATTAATCGTTAATCAACTCAAATTTAACGTATATTCATCGATTTAGTAGAACTTACAGTAACTTCGGAAGGACAAACATCACACAACAATTTCGTACTTGGTGAATTGAGTGTCGCAAGAACTATACGATGCAAAATTAGGTAATTCATGGGGAATCCTTGAACTCCATCTTCGGGTAATTCGGATTTACAATCGCATAATGGACATTGAATATATTGACCGCTCTCAGCCTCAGCGTACACTTCGACGTTTTCCAATTTTTCACTGACGTAACCAGACCCTGAACTAGCTGCGACAGGCATAAATCCGGAAAGACATTTAACAATTAGGTACTAAGGCTTCGCTCCCAGTCACTTACAAGATTATAACTATAGATAGTAAGTATCTAATTTGATTTACGAAACAAAAATAAGCGGTAAAACGTATACTTATATCGTTTTCGACTTATATGCAATCTCGGGCAGTTTTTTTGCACTGAGTGCTGCACTTTGTGTTCGATAATTTAATGTTGCTCTACTGGAGTGTCGAATGTTCACCTTAAGCCGGCGCCAGACGATGAGGTGAACGTTTGATCAAATGTTGGTCTCCAATGTTTGAGTCAAATATTCGACGACTGATTTGGCCAACTGCGCTGCTACACGGTGTTCCTACAGTGGATTCCAACGTTGGTTCCAATACATCAACAGTAATTTTGTTGTCTTGTTGCAAATTACCACTTGTAAAGCGTACCTATCAACACACAAATCACTGAAAATGCAAATAAACCAAAACTGATTTCACTGCTTGGGACGAATCGTGTAGCAGTGTGTCATATGTCTTCCAAGTGTAGCGTCGAGTGAAATGAAAACCCTTTGAAGCGGGTCAAAAGACCGACAAGGCGAACGTGTTCCAGCACGAACGTTGGACACTCGCAGTGCAAGCATCAGCCACGAGATGCGTCCAACCATCAAGCGTCCAACGTTGGAAGGTGTTCGTAGCATCGTCTGGCGCCGGCTTTATCCAGTGCATGCACTCGGTGCAGTCCAAAATTGCACTGAGTGCATATGCACAAATTTCTGCGCAGTGTCTAAAGACGGTTTGGAGTTCAGTGGAGGTCGTTTTTAGGTTAATGTCATATCATTGACCACAGCATTGACAGGTCAACGTCAAATAATCTTTGCTGCAATTGCAATTACACGACGAGCAGCATAGTAGAAGTTTCGGTTAAAATATGGTTGATTATATCGAGATGCACTGGTGTGCTGTTGAATTGTTCGACTTAGTTGAACTGTACCAGTGCAGTAATTGCTCAGTGCAGATTTAGTGCAGATTCAGTGCATGCACTGTTCAGTTCTGCCCGAGTGCATATAAGTTGAAAACCGCATTAGCTACGCCAATTAACAGTTTGAACTTTTTGAAACCAAACCAAACACCTAAAGTTAAAACTTACAATCGCAATCTGGCGTTGATGAACATGAACCGGTCGATGCCAATTCTTGAAGACAAGTTGTGCAAAACGTGTGCAAACAAGTAAGCACTCTTGGTTCGATGAAATGTTTCTTGCATAATGGACACTTTAATTGTTCGCTGCCGCTGATGGTATCCTCGTACATTCTTACATTATCTTCGATTTTTGAACTATCAAGAGAAATGTCTGTTTTTGATTTACTTGGTGCTTCACTCTGTAGTGAACGATGCTTTGTTGCGTTGAATTCTTGATTTTGTTTGCGTCGTGAGAACGAACCGAAAATGTATGAGAACTGTTCAATTTCCATCATCTAAAATATATAACAGTGGAGACCAATATATAGTTAGGTACTATAGATGCTGCTAAAAATAATGATTTCATATGCGTTTGTTGCATAAATAAAACACACACTTTTCGATTAAGTCGTTTCGTATTTCGAGTTTAATAAATCAGGTCAAGTTCGGACGTTTGAAATGCACGCGTCTGCTTCTAATATTAATGCAGATGACACTTTAACAGCATAGTAATAAAAAGACTGATCCAAATTAATTGCGCCGATCAATCAATAGGCAAAACTGCAAAAAACGTAATTTCTGAATTCTCACAGACAACTTATAGATATCGATTATTATAGAACACTCTGGACTGAGGTCTATAGGTCGAGAAGAAGCATATGAAGAAGCATAAGATGAAGCACCAAGGTGTAGCCAGGGGTATTACTTTTTGTAATGTAATATATAATTTTTAGTATTTTTTTAATAAAATTTTCAGCACCCACCTCTACAAACTTCCTGACTACGCCACTCTCTCTGAAGCAGGTGAAAGTTGTTTGGAATGTGACAACCGCAAGAGAGGACGCTGGACGACACACAGTAGCACCGGATATGCAAATTTTGTTTTTGTTTAATTTTAATTAAGTCTGGAGATCGACAATAAAAATCAAAAATAAAACATAAATAAAAATGAAATTATGAATTTTGAGTTTAGGTGCATTATGCCAAAAAATATTTCAAGTATTAGAAAAGAAATTTGAAGTTCTTCGTATGAAAATAAAAATAACCATCTGTAACCATCTTATCGCAATTAATCCTAAAATGATATTATTTTATTAACTAAATAACAAATTGAAGTTTAAGACTTACGATTAATTATTCGTGATGCGGTAATATAAACATAAATATGTGTTCAGGAATTTGATCTATCGGACTGACGAGCACGTATTAATTAAATTCGTGTCGCCTATCGGTAAACGAAACTTACAATTTCGAACTACGACGCAACGAAAACGCTAATATAAACACTCGACGGCGCAAAGAAAGGTAAAAATAAACACGACGCTTTGCGTCTCGTCTTCTTTGCTGCACGGTCGGAAGCAAACTAATCGAAAAAGCAAAGCAATGTGCCTTGCTAAAACAACTAAAACTTTAAACGTTGAGGCATTGACAGGACAGCGGATATGGAATTTGCTGCTGGCTATTGGCGCTCGTTAACGAAACGACAGCGGAATATGCATAATATGTGTATATGCTGGTCATGAAATTTAATCAGAATTATGCAAAGTTGCAGATTCGAAAAGTTAAAAATACGATATTGCGAAAATGTGAAACCTGTGAAACCATCAAATAAGACGACTTCAATCTTATTGAAGTTGTAAATCGAACTGTGCAAATTTCGTTTCGTTTGTTTTATTTTATAAATAAATACAACGAACAAGTAATAGGGTATATTATTCAATGAGCGCATATGCAGACTATTATACTCGAGGGCGAAGTTTACGTAGTGAGACGTTAGTCGAGGAGTAATCGCCCGAGCATATAATAGGGCATATGCGCGAATTGAATACTATACTTTATCTGCGACGACAAAATTTAATTTGGCTTTTAAACTTAAAAATTCAACCATGAAATTCAACACATAATCCTAGATGACGTTTTAGATGCAGTCCGTGTGTTACATATCATTATTGAATGCAGCGAAGAGCTGTGCTTGACGTAAAATAAATCTCTAGTGGAATAATGACTATTGACGTGTGTTAAGCTCCATTATTCGCGAGTGATATTAATGTGGGTTATATGCGCCTGTATACACACCTAATAATTGTTGTTTTATTTGGTCGTCGCGGATGAACAAATTTATCCGCGACTACCAAGTAAAACAACAATTATAAGGTGTGTACGCAGGCACATATAACTCACATTAATACCACTCGCGAATAATGAGCTTGACACACGTCAATAATAGGTCATTATTCCTCTAGAGGTTTTTTCTTACGTCAAGCAGAACGCTTGCCCGCATTCAATAATGAAATGTCACAATCTAAAACGTCATCTATTGAACTGTAGGTGCGTTCGGATATGCAGACAGAGTTGGAGCGTAGCTGCAGTAGTATTGGAGTGTATAAAAAATGCACCATTTTCCCCTGTTTGGAATAACCGAACGACTAAAAAGCATTTAGAGTGAAAAGAGTCAATAGAAAAACCCGAACTTGGAATAACCGAAAGACTAAAGAGCGTTTAGAGTGAAAAAAGTCAATAAAAGATAACCGAACGCAGCGTGAAATTAATACGCTCGGGCTTTACTACACTCGGCTCGCTTCGCGTCGCCTCGTGTCGTAAACTTGCCCTCGCGTATAATAGCCTTATAGGCTCATTGAATAATATACTATTAAGGTACTTTTCATCCAAAAAAATATGTTAATAAACCTTGATTCAATTAACAATATTATGTTTCAAAGTTAAATGACATAAAGAACCAGTGTTCTTGTGTGTTTTCTTACATTCTTTTCACTTTTGAATAAAAACACGAAAACACTTTCATCCATTCTTCTCTTATCAACAAACAACCTTGTTTAATAGAATTACACAAACATTTACCATTTGGTACTCGTATACATAAAGAAATTGCAAAACTGATTGAGCAAATCACGAACGCAAGATTACACAATGCACACATAACTTGTCAAAAATCACAAAAATCGCACCAAACTGTACGAACAGTATCGTCATTGTTTTGTAAACTTTAAAACTTTGAAATTTTGCAAAATTCAAATTCAAGTTCCGATGCAATCGCATTTACTTTCAATCTCATTGGTTTCGTTAATGTTAACTACAAAAAACAGAGTGTGTTTGCAAAGATAAAATAAAAAGTTACAGCATCAAGACTTTGGGTTATTTGCATAGTAAATCTATTATTACACTGATTTTAAGTTTAAAGTTAATTTTAACATTTAGAATCACATTTACTCATATGTTCCACGTTACGTCATCCCTACGTCAACTGATCAATGGCGGAAAAAACGAACACCTCAAGCTCCGTCTATGGAAATGTTCCATGAACGCAGGTGACAAGTTTGACCCTTATTTGACTTCCCACTGAACAGCTGATCAGTACCAAGATGGCGTACGCCGTACAAAACATACATCTCAAGCACATCAAGGGTCTTCTCGCTCATTCGGCTCAATTTGCATTTTGTCTTCGTCAATCGTGTTCTTGAATTTTGTGTTTTCGTTATTTTCTCAGTTATTTTGCGTTTTTAGTTACACGAATGATAAAAAGACGAAATGCAAGTTGATCCGAATGAGCAATGATGACCGGCTTGGCCCTTGATGTGTTTGAAGTGTATGTTTTGTACGCCATCTTTGTACTGATCAGCTGTTCAGTGGGAAGGTCAATTAAGGATCAAACCTGACACCTGCGTCAGTGGAACATCTCCATAGACATAGATGAGTTAGACAAAACCGCGAATTTCAAGGGCATAATGCACCGTCAAAAGCAATCCAGAACAGTTGATTTGGAATCAACCACACCCACAATATTGGACTCTCTCTCTCTCTCTCTCTCTATCATTTGACGTTGACTGTGGCAATGGTTTTCTCCAGCCCAAATACAAAATTTTCAATTTGAGAACTTCGAGGACTTTCCATGTATAAATTTGTTAACTATTTGCTGATAATACAAACACGTAAAACTTGTAGATAAACGTTTGGTTGTTCAGTCATCCCATTTAAGCTCAACGGTTTCTTTGTCAGTACCGTTCAGTTCAGTTCAGTTCAATTCAGTTCAATTCAGGAGTATGTGTGTTTGCTTGTTGCTTGAATGTCTATTTATTTGTTTTACTACCTATTTCGCTATTCCTTTGCTGCAATAATTAACATAATGCCTATTTACATCGAAACAATTGTTGTTGCGTGAAAGCGCAACACACGAAGGTACTGGAAGCAGAAGATAGACGAACGAAGCGTCGACGACGACAATCAAACTCGTAGCTATAACTCACTTCACAAGGTAGGACCCTCCCACCAACAAATTGACGGCAGGTTCTCACGTATGTAGTTACGTACATGAATTTTGCTACCTAAAGCTAACTCGAAACTCCTAACCTAACTCCACACATCGGCTCGGCATGTATGTAATTACCTGTTGTACCTGTAGCTTACCTATTTTTTCAGCGCTGATATTATTAAATATTACATATTTACATTTAACGTTCAGTTCTTGTTCATCGCTTCTTCAAACAACATGTTCAATAATACAATACAATTTAGTAATTAATTAATTTTGAGTTGAAAGTTTCTTGTGACTTTTTCATCAATTTATTGAAACTTTGAAACAATAAAAAGTTATAAGATGTGTGACATAAGTCATTCGCGTAAACAAATTGTGTTTCTTTTGATTGGATGTTTTATATTTCTGGAAGTTGCAGGCGAAGCAAAACCTAAAGCCAAAGCGCAACTGGATTTCGATCAAAATAATCGCGTACAATTTACTAATCAAAATCCGAACTTGAACGATCCAAATCAGCCCCAATCAGCTAATCCGAATTATTTTAATTATGACCGTAGCGACAATTATGACCGTGATACGTACGATCGTAATTCGAATTATGATAGAAATTTGAATTATAACGAGAGACCCGAACATTATGATCCGAATTCGCGCGCGAACGATCCTAATTATCGGCCTGATGACGGCGGTAATCCAGGTGTAGGTCCAGGTTCAGGCTCAGGAGATGAGCGTCGTGACGGTTATAGATATAACGGGGATATAAGACAATTGTTACAGGCTTTAGACCTGCAATCCTCACAACAGTGCACCAGCAATGTTGCGGCTCAATGGAATTTCGAAACGAATGTTAATCAAGTTACACAATTGGAAGCAGTAAGTCAACAAAATAAAACGGTTTTGGATAAATAAAATTGATTAATATTTATTGAAGACTTGAATTCTTGAAATTTGTCACCATAATAATAATTGCAATATTTTGAATTATCAAAATATTGCAATTATTATTATGTCTATTAAGGCAAATAGAATTTTCTCTGTTGGAACGAAATGAGAATAAAAACGGAGACTTTGCAATTGTAAAAGTAAAATTACCGCAATTAATTAACAATGTCGTGGATGAAATGCATCTCCTATTGTCTGTTTTTAAAGATTTTTCTCATGTTTTCATCTTTACTATATTTTTCATTTTACAATTAGTTAATAGTTAGTTTCATCCTGTTTGTGTAGTTTTCCATTTCAATTTAACACAATACATCAGAATAATATTATGATAATGAGAAGCGGTAGTATACTTACTCCCATGTCCACAATTTTAATTAATTTGTAAGAAAAAGTTTATTTTTTACTTTCAATTTTATATTAGATTTGCAAATTCGCTTGTATGAGATGTGAACATTTGTAGGAAGTTAAAGTTTTTCAAAGAATAAACTTTTGAATCAATGAATGAAAGCTAAAAAATAAACTTTTTAATAATATATAGTTCATTTTATATTTAAAGAGAAACTTTCTTTGCAATTTTTGCTTAAGTTTTTAAGATAATTTGCTTGATTCGAAAAGGATTTTTCTGAAAATTGAACTTTGATGATACTCGTCTTGCAAGTTGCAATAATATGTTAAATAAGAAAATAATTGAGAAGACCTTCATTTAGTTGTATTGGTACTTAGAAGTTATTAATTACAAGTTTGCCAAGACGACGACGAATGAAACTTTATTGAAAAATATGTCAAAAAAAATTTGTATATTATACTTACTAATAGGTCACGTTATGCGCCGAACTACTTTGAAGCGTTTGAAGTAACTTATTGACTGGTGATTGCTATTCCAATGTAAATAATTTGATTAAAAACTTTTAATTGCCTTTGGATTCTTTAGAGAAATTATTTTAATTACAAGTAATATAAATATGATAGGTAGGTAGGTATACTTGTCGAAAAATTGCATCAGATTTAATTATTTTAATTGTTTTAATGTAAAATGAGAATATTTTTCTAAAAATAATTTAAAATTGTAACACTTGGTAAAAATATTATGAACAACATAATGCTAAATAAAATATACTTGCCTATTTGCATTTTACAAACAAAAATGAATTAAATAAATCGGTGGGATAAATTCGGAAAGTGGAAGTGACAATTTCCCCTCTTCGATCAAAGTTCGATCAAAGTTTGGTCGAAAAGTTGTGCGGTGCGAATATTAAGCACCGTTTTTTCATCTGTAAAATAAATTAAACACCCACACACTCCAAAAACTACTGTTTCGGATTCAGGAAGCCGCGATTCCTGTACACGAAAATTTGCCTGAAAACATATCTTTTCCTACTATACCTTCGGTAAGTCGAAAAGTAAAAATATGCTTTTAGTAGACAAAAGTAGTGATTCATCACTAACAATTAATACCTACATTTAAACTAAATTATGTACTGCATGAAAGTGAGTAACAAATACTAATGGCAAAATAAAAATATGAGTAACCTTAACAAATAGGAGACAAGAGACAAGAAACAAAATATAATTAGTGCATTTAAACTTGTAATCAAAAGATTAAGTATGTTTATAATCATCCCAAAAACCTGACAATTTGTACAAAGTGATTAAAAATGAATGACTGCGACTTGGAAGTACATACCATGATTACCTTGTAGTCTATATTTTCATTTGGTAAGATCAGTAAAAGCGTATTGATAAAACAATCGTTTGGATTGAAACGATTAAATGTGAATAATATACTTGTATATGAGAACATTAGGTAATTAGTGTCATTATTTAGTTAAAATTATTATTAATGTCTGATGTTATATTGTTGTTTGCTCGAAGACTCGAAGAATAAGTTAGTATAGAAATATAAATTAATAAAAGTGATACATCTAATTGATAGTTACTTCCATTTTCCATTTGTGATTCGATATGATGCGACGTGACTTGACGTGACATAATGACTGTTTGACGTGTTTGACTTCTGTTAGTGTAAAAATGAATAACTATACATATGTGTCATTGAAATTACCACTTTATGAATAATGTTGTTGTTGATGTAGTTAATGCAATTTTTAGTAAACTTGAATTGATGTAAAAATGTGATTTATTCTGTTTTTATTTCATTCATACGTCAATTCAAGAGGTTCGTAAGTCGATTTTGGGTGAATCGCAAAAATTCCTAAAAAAATGAATCGGTCTAGGACAAATTCGACGCGGTCGTTCTGGCGCGCCCGTTTGGGCGCGTCCGTTTTGGCGCAAAGACAGTTTGGCGCGGCACTCTTCGGCCCGGGGATTATCAGGCGCGAGTAGTTTGCGCGCAGGTCATTTTTGGCGCAAGTATATAAATATTTAGAGAAATTCAGATTTATATAGGTAATATATTAGGTATATACGCTTAATTTCTGAGCACCAAATCTAGAAATAATACCTATTTCCAATGTTTCCATTGTTTTTAATTGTATTTTTTGAGTTGGTACATGAAGCCTTGTGCAGCATTATGGTATTAATTGCGGTAGAATTTTGCCCTGTGATACCCAGACATAAATAAGAAAAATCTGGTTTATTTAAAGCATATCTCAAATTATATAGTCATTTATAACACATTGGAAATTTTATTCCTTGATTTGATGCTCAAAAATTAATATTTTATATAAATCCGAATTTCTCTAAACATTTGTATACTTGCGCCAGAAATGACCTGCGCCCAAACTACTTGCTCCCAATAGTCCCTGCGCCAAAGAGTCCCACGCCAAACTGTCTGTGCGCCCAAACGGCCGCGCCAGATCGGCTGCGCCCAAAGGTGCCAATTCGATAATGAATGTAGTTGACATGAAGGCAGATCAAACGCAGCTAAACTATGAATTTTAAGCGAATGGGTTTCAAATGTTTGAGAACCTCTAACCTATTCTACAGGTATCTGCTAAGTGTTTTCGAAGGACCAGTGATATAAAGGATAATTTTTGAAAATCTCTTACATTGTAATGAAACATGAAAAACTAGGTAATTTTACGTAAAGGTGCATCTTCTAGTTTCATTTTTTATGTAAATTTATTAGTAACCTCGAGCAATTTTAATATAATAATAAGTATGAAAATAAAATAATTATTAGTTATGTCATTATAATAGAAAAGAAATTATAGTAAACACAATAATTTGTCTAATACTTAATTCTAAGTTATACCTCGCAGTTAATCAATAGTTATAGGTATCTAAATCAATATTTAAACAATTGCGCATAATATTCAGAGCACTAATTTGTCATTTTATGAATCCGAATGAAGCAAATGATTAATAAAATATTTATTCACAAGTGTTAATCTGATTAATCTCTTAAAACGAAAACTTGTTTATAAACACAGGTGTTATTGATATACTAATTTTTATTGGCATAATTATCGGATCGTTCTACGAATTTTCAGCTACAATTTCATATTATTTTATGCGTAACATGTAACAACAAATGATGTAAGTGGAGCTAATTGAGAACAACAACTAAAATATACGCCCTGCAGGAATATGCAAAATTCTTCCTGCGTCATTAATCTGTATACCTATTTATATTATATTATGTCCTTGCAAGTATAGTAATATCAATTTGAAACAAAACCAGAGGACAAAAAAATAAAGATATAATTATCAAAAAAAAAATTAAAATTAAAACCCATAAAGCTCAAACGGATCGAAGAAACAGAACAAATTTAAATAAAGTTACTGCTACAACGGAAGCAAATTAAGTACAATTAAATATCCACCTAATGAATCCTTCCTTATTGTTTTATACAGTATCTTTTGTATTAGAGATATAATTTTATTGCATCTAGTTTAAGTTTAAGAACTGCTTTCAATGTTAATTGTTATTTCTTGGTATGTTATATAATTTGCTCTTGAAAATCGTGGATAAATATGATTACATAATGAAACAACAAAAGATTGCAAAAGGTTATTAAGAACGAATTAGTAACAATTAATCACATCACAGAATTAAATATTCTTCACGAAAAGGGAGCGGTTGAAGAACGTAAACAACAGAAATGAAAAGAAATGACAAACTGAACTGAACTGAAATGAACATTTATAACAATAGAAGTTTTAGGAACTCGATGAGAACTTTAAAGGTCACTTCTTGTTTTTAGTTTACAAATTGAAATTATCTGAGTAATTATATGGCATTTGGTCATGTATCTTTAAAAAAATTCAGTCAACTTTTCAGTTAAGTATATAATAACAAGTATAATAAATAAATTATGATTACTTTGTGTCTAAAGTGTAGACAAACAGAATTTATCAATTTTTATTATAATCTGACATAACTTTTAAAGTTTGAAAAATTACTAACTAAATATCTATTCGTGTGTAGATACAATTACAAAAGCCATTAATAAAGATGTCTGATACTATTTCGAGCAATTTTTAGATTATATATACATATAGACAGTGACGTATTTAAAGCAGTTGGGCCCTGGCATTATATACTTATAATATTGTAAGTACATATTGTACATACTTATCTGATTTCTAGACATTTATTGTTTTGCATCGCGTAGTGGCACCTCTCGATCGGGGGCCCACGGCATGTGCCAGGTTTGCACATAGATAAAGCCTCTACTGTATCCAGGTGCTTTTGTGAAAATTAAATATGTATTAATGACGTAATAAATTAAAATTATTAATGAGACATTGAAATATTAATTCTGAGTATAGTACAAGCATGTTTGCAATCATGTATTTGCAATCGAATTGATGGGAACTTTTCTTGATTTTATTGTTAGTGATTTCTTGATGAATATGTGCGCTTGTCAAGAATACAAGAGCCAAAGAATTCAAAATTATTTTTATTCATTGTCATTCACGGTCATTCACATATTTACCAGTTTTGTCAACCAAATAAGTACGAAAATTCCGTTTTCTGCTGATTATTCATATTATTAACTTTATTATCATAAATATCACTACATTTAAAATTTTTAAACTTTGAATTTTAACAATATTTTAAACTGCTCTAAATTCATAACATAATAAATGCTGGTTGGTTCAGGTATCAATATTTTCCACTTTCCCTTTACAATTAAACTATTTCGATTTGATGAATAGAATTTCCAAAACAATTTATTTTTATTATCTCGTCCTCTTCCAAACTATTTCTATCTGTAATTTATTCTAATTGATAGATAGGCAATATATTGCATGCACCTGTATAATTTAATCTGTACTTGTCCGTAGTTGAAATGTTGAAAAGCTTCAAGTGCATATGTTCATTTCATGTAATTGAAATCATTAAATGTGAGTAAGTGGTGAGCACTTTGAACTAAAACTTGTCGCCTCTTGTGCAACTTGTGAAAACATAGGCCCTGAACCCACTGATAATTCTTTCTACATTTTTTTCTATTTCTATTCAAATTCCCGCGTTTATAACATAACCAAACGTACATATCGTTAAAAAAATAATAAAAAAAAAACGTGTGCATGAGTTACAACCATAAACGCGTGCCCATTGCGTTGTTGCAAGAGTTAGGAGGCAACATTAAACGAAGTAAGACACAAAGAAACACACGGGGCAAACTTGGCCCAGTTCTCTCGTTCTTTCAATTAATTCAACACAAAAGAAGAAGACAATGCGAATGCGACTCTTTTCGACATTCGACGTGAACACTGCACTTAAGCATACAATTCATGCGTCTTCATTTAAGTAAGTTTGTAGAAAACAAGAACTTTTACTTAATATTTCAAGATGAAATTGGGGAATTATTTTTCAGTTTCCGATTCAAGTCGGATTAAGATTAGGATAATTATTCTTAGGCCTAGCTATACTTCGCTATAATACCACTCCTAAAAAGACTTTTTCTTACTCAGGGATGCGAGATTTGTGGAGATCGGTCGAAAACCCGATTTGCAAGTTTTGACCGATTACATATCTTTCCTTACTTACTTTCGGAGAGTCGGAAAGCAGAAACATCATTATTGTGTAATGAACTATTTAAAAAGTAGATATGTGAAAATGAGTTAGGGTCGCTATTGAACTTAGTCGTAAAATGCACCTATTGGCATAAATAACTATACGGGGTGATCCAGATTTATTTTTACACTATCTATTGCTATAACTTTTTGTATAAAAGGATATTAAGTTAAATTAAAAAAAAAAGCACAAAATTTAATAATATAATCGTCGAATTTTGAAAATTTTGACTGTTTGACACGCAAGAGCACGAAAATTGATAAAGCATAACTCGAAAACTATCAATGGCACAGTTTTCAAAATTTGCCATAATAAATTGATATATCCTTAATTTATTGTGGCAAGTATTGAAAACTGTACCATTGATATTTGTCGAGAAATGTTTTCGAGGTGAAATTTTGGGACATTTTTCCGTTATCGCGCTCTAGTGTCTAAACGAGGCAACAATTTCAAAATATGAATGTAGCATGTTCCTAAAAATTAAATGTTGTACCTTTTTGCCAGTTTAACCGACTTCGTATCTTTTCAAACAAAAAAGTTAGCATCAATGAATCTAGGCCACCCTGTATAGTCGACATTGCAGGTCGTTTCAGATTGCAACGCTTCAACGGCTTCAACTAAAAAACTATATTTATGTAACCTCAATAACATATGCAACTAAACTTTTTATTGTGGAATTTCTTAAAGCTTTTGAAGTTTTCATCTTTTGAAGAACCGATTCTGTGTATGTTTTTACCGATTAGATATGTAACTTCAACAACAAAAAAGATTAGTTATGAAGTTTAATGTCTTAAAGGCGACAAATAAAAATTAGTGACATAAAAAAGAACTGGTAACTGATAATTGTCATTGCCGTGACCTATATCTTAATGATTACTATATTTTTCCTCTTGGTTTAGTTTTTAGCTCTTACTTAATTTTCATATCAAATTTTCTATTTCATTGAATATTTTAGATTTAGTCACAAACTACATAAAGTTTTATGTAACAGTTAACAAGGAAATATTTAAATAAGAAAACATCAAAGAAAATAAGAATATTCACGTTTTTTTTAAAATGCATATAAGAAATTTGATGTAATGATTTTGAAGAACTACTGAGACAGAATTTTAAATTTTCCAGGCAGAGTAACAATGTCTTTGATTGTCCTCATTTTGCACTTCGTAGGTATAATCACATATAATTTCTAGTGAAACATAAATTAAGTCAAAATTTCTGAAATTTATTGTGTTTTTTTTAATATACTCACTTATACTTTGAGCAATATGAAGCTCACGTCTAAAAAAATATACCTAAGTACGTGATTTAAAATAAAATTATTGCATATAAATTTTTAGTTTATTATAGTCAAATTTTTATAATAATTTATTGTAAATAAATCGGTACGGGTCGCACCGCATAACCTTCTGACCTTGGGTTGATATTGTAGTGTTCGTAAGGGACAAAAAATCTCATCTAGACGGGCACCTTAAAATTCTCCGTTCTTGGAAAATATTTAAATAACAAAAATTCCGGTTTACCCAGAAATAAAACTTTTTGTAAAAATCCCGTTAGGTTTCGTCGTTTGGCCGGAAATTTGTTCAAAACTTTTTCCTTTAAGGTAAAAATAATATTACTATCGCTGAAATTAGTGCATAAATAAATACATCAAAGCTTTTTATAAAGTCTCTACAAAAACATAAAAATTTATAATTTTCTGTTTTATTCTGTAATGTGATTGATCATTCTGTTAACTTTAATGTCTTGCTTCATTAAAATAAATTAATATTACGACCACATAATCGCTCAAAAATATTATAGTTAAATAAACATTAACATATTTCTGTATTATATAATATTTTGCGATTCAAGATATGCATAACAAATCAACTAGATGATTTTTTTTGTTTCTTAGTTCGCAAATAACAAAGTATAATCAACAAACTTGAAATCTGAGACTGCAACAATAACAATAACAATATCATCTTAATAGTAGATATCAATACATATAAAATCGCTTACCGCTTTTAGAATGACTATAAGCTATAAGTAATGCACAGTAATAATAATAATAATAATAATAAAATAATGGTCATAATAATAATAATGGGCAAACAAATAAAAACAAGTAATCTGCTTCGGCGCTTATACCAACTGATTCTTTTAATACGCATGTTAAACCATAAACCACATTCACATAAATTGAAGCCAATTGTTGGCGCGCCTTTTTTCCACTTCGTCCTATCCTTGTCACTTTTAATTTATATTTTTCTGAATGTAGAAGTACCTGATTCATTTCATGCATGTGTGTACTTACATCGCACATAGAGAAATCTAAACAAAATGTATTCAGCAAAATATGCATAGAATAGGAATAACTTTGTTCCAACACACAGTTCGGAACTGTTCACGATTGTTCCTGTATTGGAAAGCTATTGTTTTAAGTTGCCCTATATAATTCTTCACTGAACAATAATGAATCAAAATAATCTCTCATGTTTGTTTACAATTTTAGTTATAATATACGAAATTGTAGGTTAAACAGGTACATACACACTGCTGTGCATGCACTGATTCGATCGTTACTCGTTACGTAAAAAACTCGATTACGGACGCGGACTAACTTGCAACAAACTTTTCGTACACGTACCGGTACCGGTTCGCTATTGTGTTGGAACATTAATGCATGGTTCATGATTGACATAACATAGACATGACATAGACATAGAACATAACCTGCGAAGTAGAAACATGCAAAATGCTATACTACGGTTCTGTTATTTTACGTGTCATTGTGAACCGTAATATAGCATTTTGTATGTTTCTACTTTGCAGGCTATTTTCTATGTCTATATGTTAGGTCAATCATGAACCATGTTTTATACTGCACTACGCATGCGTCTGTCGGTACGGAACCGGTTTGACCGTATGTTGGAACAAAGCTATTGTGAATCTATTCACTTTTATTATAGTAATATATCCATTTTGTTATTATTACAGCAACCCGCAACTATAATAGGTAATAATTTTTGTTACATACGTCAAGTACTTGCATTAATACTGATATTATAAATAATCGCATATATTGACTTGACATTGATAAACAATTAATTTAGGATTTGATACGTCATCGCGGACGAAGTGTTGATCGATCATTTGAATAAATATATCACCGCAGGTCACACATTTGATTATATACCTTAAAACATATATGAATCTAATTAATAATTATTAGGCATCATATTGTTTATTGACAAATTATCGCGTATATTTAATGTTGTTATTAGAAATATCATTATAAACGTTCTAATTACTCCGATTATAGTATATTATTCAATGAGCCCATAATGCAGGCTATTATACGCGAGGGCAAGTTTACGTAACGAGGCGAAGCGAAGCGAGCCGAGTGAGTAAAGCCCGAGCGTATAATAAATAGCTAGAACTCAATCTGTCACTTACCTAACAAATTTATTATACTTTTAAACTTATTCTTCATAACATAACTTTCTTATTTCTATCTACATTATGCATTTTAATATTAAAGACGGATGGACCGATCACACTCGCGAGATGTGCAGCACTCGACTTCGTCTCGTGCTTCAAATTATCGCACTGGTGAGAAATTGAATACTTTCCAAACTTGTTAGGTAAACTACTATTTAGCTTCTTTTCATAATTTTAATTAGTTATCGGTTTACTCGTTCACTTGCTTAATTTACAATAAAAATCTCACACGAAATGTCATAGAATCCAACAGGATGCGGGATGTAGGTAATCTATTTGAATAATAAATCACAAAAGAGTGAATGCTGAGCAAATAATAATGATTGATGAGTGAGATTATAGAAGAAAATTATGTTTTAATTAAAATGTATACCTCTTGCATGTTATTCGC
>JARJEB010008331.1:0-36266 GCA_030264535.1 Liometoxenus newtonarum
GTGTGTGTGTGTGTGTGTGTGTGTGTGTGTGTGTATGTGAATATATAGTTGACAGGTAAGGCACGTCCGTCTAAATCCAGTATTAGTTGTCAACGGGTTTGTAATTTACTGGGTGCAACGCGTGATACTTTGCCATTAATGTTATGGTTGTGACAACTACTTTCAACAACAAGTTCCTTCGCATACGTGCGGGTAGTAAACACCTAATACGATACCTATATTCATATGAAAATATATCAATTATAAGAGAAGTAAGCTTAAACAGAGTTCAAATTAACTCGTAATTATTGCCCTAGCTTGACGAAATTAAATTTATTAATTAACATTTAATTTTGTTCGAAACGAAACATTTTATTTACACTTAATGAAAAATAAATAAAGATTTTTCAATCATTGTAAATCAATATTTATTCATTTATTTATTTGACTGAGCAGAGCACGCATTCATGATTGGTAGAGATATTTTATTTACATAAATCTATATAATAATTCGTGATTTATGGAGCATTTTATAATTTTCAATTAACAAAAATACAATGATACATTGAAATAATTCTAATTTCAAAACGTTGCTGTAAAAAAATAAATCTAATTTAGGATATATTACATTATTTTAGTTTTTATGATTTCTATCATAAATAATGCAAATTTGTAACAACTAAACAAAAGTACAAAACAAGAAAACGAATCTAGCCCAACGAATTCGTTTGATTAAGAGTTTCGCCATCCATCCATCTACATCAGTCTCCAAACGCACACAACAGACAAACGCATGTTAAAATCATCATTCAACAACCAGAACTCATCAATTTCTTTAAAGTTTCTTGTTAGTTCAGCAATTAGACATCATGAAATGAACATCAAGAAACGAATATGAGCATCTCATGAATGTCGTGATCACGATAAACGATATACTTGCATTATACATCTACGAAAAATGATTTTGCTTTGTAACATTTAAAATGCGCACTATCTCCATAAAGAGACAATGCCTTTTTCGTTTTAATATTTTTAGTTTAAAACGATGTCATCGGATTCTTGATTTTCGATTTTACTTATAAAGCTGGTTTTATTCCGTTTCAAAGTTCCTCGTTAAGAAGTAATAAGAACAGGCATTATAGCTGCAATGAAGTTAATGCCTTTAGACATCAGTGGTGTTATAGTGGAAGGTGGAAGTCCGTAAATTCACGATATGTGCTGCGATGTGATGTGATGTGATGTGATGTTATGTGATGGTAATTCTTTTCCCACTAGCCGCTAGAGCAACTTGGTAACATACACATACCTACAGAATTCGTTGTTCCAGTCAGTAAGGCAGTAAACCACTGAAATCGTTCATAATGACAGAATCTTGATTGATTAGGTTCAAATAAAGTCATTACGGCGTATACGGTATCAACGGTATAATCTCGCACGCGAATAATGAACACATCACCGGCTTAGAACGAAAGTACAAAGTACCAGCTATGCTACGACTCAATGTCGTTGTGAGGTGAAGTATGAGGAATTTTGTAAAAATTCTTTTACGTACCTACAATCGGTATTATAGGTAATTACGTGCATCAGTGCCTTACTTTTTTATTCGTTAGTTCTTTGTTCATCTATAATTTTATTTTATGAAATATTGGATTTAATTTCCCTAAAACCTACGATTAGATTGCATTACCCCTTTACCACTGGCAGTGAATGCATCGCGAATTGATCAGCATTCAAAATTCACGAAGCCATGAATAAAATAATCGTTCAACAGCTGTAACTTGGACCTTGTTCTCTTCTGGTGCGGCTTCGGACTCGGACTCGGACTCGGACTCGGACGCGGACAGATCAATTTCCATTTCAAATCAGACCTACCCCGGGATTGACAGGGTTATAGTGTCGCCCTTGTGATTTATAACTTGCCGCCTACAATAGGCAGTCAACGGATTCGTTTCCTTCGCTGAATACAAAATGGTCAGTGAATTCATCGCAAACAACAGCAATTTTCATTTGAAAATGAAAGAGTTGAACTAAATTTACACTTTTTGGTGATTGATCACAAGTAAAGTTTAAGTAAAATGAACTGACTGTGTTTATTAATAGAACAAAATCGTTGCTAAGTTACCATTCTATATTCTGTTCCATATTCTATTATCTCACTTCGTAATATCTTAAACTTTGGTGAAGTATTTTACTAGCTAGATAATTGCTATGACCTTCAAACTTAGTAAGAACAACTAAACAACAACATTCAACAATATATGTTGGTGCGTTCTAATTATAATTAATAATTATGAGTTTAGGACTATTATGAGAAAGAAACTTTACTCGTTCCAAACATTTCTTCAGAAGCAGTTACCGACATTCTGAACATATTCTAACACAATTATTTGGAACTAACTCACAAACATTGGCAATTTGCTTGTGAATTTGTGATTTGAATGAAGCCACAAACACAAACTTCTATAAGAGGGAAGAAATTTGGGCTGCACTTGCATTTTCTTGCAACTTTTCACATATACCTTGATATTTCTGCTGACTAGTAAAGTTATGGCTAGAGTAAGACCACCTTTATTCAGATTCAGGCGGTACTAGAAAGCTGCACATCGAATATTTGAAATTCATAAAATATTGAAAGCTCTTTACTATAAAAATTGAACCATAAACTTGAGAAAGGACTTCGACTATGAAAATGAAAATGAAATTTTGAAGCTGTTATTTTCATATTTCCCTTATAACTTATCTTAATATAAATGCATATACATAGGCGCCGACTTTATGATTTTCTCAGGGCTGCCGGGGGCCATAATAAGAAAAATAATAATACGAATTTAAAAAACAAAACAGAAGTGAAGACATTTTTTTAACATGTATCTCATACATTTGGTACCTACTATATATACATTTGGGCCCACCAATCACGGTTAACATTCTAATTTACCGCTCATTTGGGAGCAATTGCAAAATGGTTTTTTCGCACTTGGCGAATTGGAGATTTCTCAGGGGGGCCCGGCCCCGCTATATTAGCGCTCAGGGGGGCCGAACCCCTCGGCCCCCCCGGTAGTCGGCGCCCTTGTGCATATACATATACATATACATGAAAAAATTGTAAACACTGGTGTCACGATAAAAGTGACAAAATACTTTCTTCTGCTCCATCTTATCCTTGCATTTCTCGTTCTTTAGATGTTCGTTTTAGATAAACTCTTTGTTCAAGTACATCTTACAAGAAGTAAGAAGAAAATCCAATTTGGGATTAATTTTCTTTCGACACTTTCACAAGGATAAACAAATACACGTTAATTTATCGGTTTAAGTTTCCTTTTGCCAGTTAGCTATAGCGAAATTAAAGGGAAATTTATTTATGTTTATTTAAATCGGAAGCAATTGCTTGTAGCCATTTCATGGCAATCGATTCAGGACAATACACTAAGGTATACGCTGCGTATATTTACCATAAAATAAAATTACTCCTTGCTCAATGCAAAGCAAAAAGAATCGAATTGCAAGAGGGGGAAGTTATATACTTTCGTTGGGTATTGGAAAATAGGAATACTATTGGCAACGGTTCGGAAAATCGAATGAAATTGCTGCCATTATCGTGCTTTTAAAAATTCCGATTAGTTTGAGTCACACATAAAAACACACAAATGGTGGCCTCGAGAAAAATCGAGCAAAGGAAAAGGGTTGCTGCTTTATTTGCTTTGAGCTAATAAATCCACAAAGCGCAAAACTGAAAAGTGTATATAGAAAGCGACAGTTTTTCATTGTGTTTTATTGACCTCAACGAAACTCAATCCAATTTATATAACTTGTAGTTAATTTCAAAATATAAAGGGCTCCTTCCCCTTAAATATTGTGAGTTGTGTGGCACATAAAGGCATTTAAACATTCAAAACTTTCAATTGAACTTAGCCTTTCTCTAATATATTCCTACGTATGTTGGTATTTTTACTTAGGGGATGATTTTATTAAGCGGCCAAGACCAGAAATGGGCAGACACATATTAAGGGGTAGGCGTTTTTTATGCCCACATTCATATTACTGAATTAAAGTGTACACGAAGTTAGGAGGGTGCAACAAACCAACAATTCACAATTTGCAACTCATATAGAACTATAAACCAAATAAGGTATTAAGGACTTAAATTTACATTTTGAATTTTTGATTTAATTTAGTTCCTTTGCTAGTTTTCATCGGGTAGCAAAGAATGACGAAAAATGCGAAAGTTGAAAGAAGAAACCAAAGGATAATGAAAACTTTGGGGTTGATGAAAACTTATTGTATAAGGTTCCACGCTCTGGTATATTAGATTTTTGTTTATGTTTGCCTAGGGGATTATAGCTAATTTAATAATCCCCAAGACGGCGTTTAATTTTATAATATTTTTATTCGAAATCAATGAATATTCATTATGTTATATAATCAAAGGATAAACATTTGCTCAGTGCCCTTTTCTTCTCTGGGATAAGTTTCCAGATTGGGGGATGCATGCAGGAAGAATATTTTTAATTAATTTTACAATTTTTTTGGGGGCGAAAACTAACTAAGAAATGGATAGAAAAAAAAACAAGAAGCTGCATCTGTACTTTTTGCTTAAGTCTCAAAAATGATCCACCTGCCCACTCTGCACTTTAATAAAGGTATTTTTTCCGCTTTTTTTTGTTTCTTGTTTTATCTCAAGTCACTATAATGGGTCTATGCATGCAAAGGAACGAATTGTTGATCGATCGGAATCTTTAATAAATTCATTAATAAACCCACACTAATACGTCATCAATAACGAAACGAAATGAAACGAAAATGAAACATTTGAAGGGATTTTCAAAGCACCTTGGCACCATCCGCCTTAGTCTATATTTTTTGTTCTTCCGCTCTTAAGTTTTCTTTTTTTTTATATATATACCGTGCGATTATTTTACTGTCGAACATAGCATGTGCTATGTTCCTATGTTCGACAGTGAAATAAACAAGTTAAACTCATGGCAGTGTGGCAGTGATGTGGGCAGTGGTGATGCACGATCAAAGTAATAAAGTAATTTGTATGATAATGCCGTCACTGTCAGTTGCCAATTTCATTCCTTGTAATAATTTGAATTGACTGTTCACAAATTCTTCATCAATCATATGCACAACCGAAGTAAAGGTAGAAATAATAGAAATATACGCACGAAATAATAGTCTGCGGACTGTTCGCGATTTATTTTTGCGTAAAATATCCTGAACGGCCAATACCTTCCGTAAGTAGAATACATTGTCATCCCCACTCCATACCCGTTCGTCGGTGTGTCTTTAGCAATAAGTTGCCATGAGTTTGAATAGTTTATTTTACCGTCGAACATAGGAACACAGAACATGCTATGTTCGACGGTAAAATAATCGCACGGTATAATAGTTTCGAGATGAGTGTTTGGAAGATTGGGTGATTGGATCTTAAACGGGTCCAATATACTTTATAAATTATAACAAGACGCTAAGCGGATTAATTTAAACGAAATTAATTATGAAAGAAACATATTTTACGTCGGATTAATTTTTAAAATGTAAAAGCTTATTTTATTAAAGTAAAGATGTCTTGCTTAAACTGTCTGTCATGAGCCTAGTTTGTTGCAGTGTTCATTCTTATTTTCGGTTGAGGAGGCTTTGCATGAGACTGCGTGACAAAAAATTTTGTATATCATAATAAAGTTTATTTGTGTGGAGGCTTGATCTTGTTGACGTATCCAATATCCTGAACGCGCTCCGAAAATGTCGTAATATATTCAAAGACTCATCGAAATCGTACGTTAGGTAGCGAGAACTGAAGGTATTGGTGGTGAGGGTGTATATTTTATTAGTTAATTTGCCGGCACGTTGCACGGCATTAACTCGTAATCTACTTGCAAATTTATTGCGGAGCTGAAAATGCATTTTGCTCCGTACAGGATGGCCGAAAGCCGAGAACGCGGTCCTTATGAAATTCACAAATCCTGTGACATAATATTAATACCACTTTTTATGTAAGTTTATATATCTACAGGTATCCAAAAAGAAAAAGTCATGTTCACAAATTTTAAAACAAAAAATGTGAATTTCACGGTTTTATTAAAAAGTATAAAACTTGATGATTATTACTTGGCATTTTTATAAGCAACTCCCAATGATGATATTGCCTGTCTTATTAATTATAAATTTGTTTTAGTGGCTGATGGGGTCTTAAATCCGACGGTGAATTTAAAGCTTTTGTTATACTTCGATGCGCCTTTACCACATCATTATCGAGCAGCCCAAAACAAGTCGATCGTTTGTTATTAATAAACTATATAAGCTGCTATCAGCTGTCAAAGTGAGTAATAGCGATTTAATTTTTTCGAATGAAAAGGGTGGGTGGCTTCTTGGTAAGGAAATATTAAACATAACAAATAATGCGGACCACTAGAAAAACTGAGAAAGTAAATATAATGATGCACCACTAATTTTATGAATGACTCAGTGTTTTTTATGCTACAAATTTTGAGATGTGATATTATGAGGTTTTGTATATTATGTAGAAAACACTACATAGCAAGAATACTGCATCAATTTGTCTTCGCTTTCACGCGATCGTTCTCATGATGTCATTCCATATTCCACAATAACAATGAGCTGAATGAAAAAATGCCGAAAGGACGACGCACAGGAAATAATTCGGAATATGATGAAGTGTGTGATTTTTCACAAATATATATACCTAAATATTATCATGCTATAGGGAATGGTAAACACGTGAGAATCTAATTTTAAATCCATTTCACACCTCGCCAAAAACGATAGGTCGCAATAACGCAGAGATTATTTTTTGCTTTCTTTTTATTACGTTTTTGTTCTCTTCTTTCTACATAAATAAATAAGTATATGCGAAACGTTGCCGGTTTGCAATATTAAAAGTCATTTATAAAATTAGAATTGTAATCATCCTCTCTAATGTATTTGTTAAGGCATTAAAGCGTGATTGTAATTAATTGCGGTCAATTCAACATTTAGCTGTCGCCATTGCAATAAATCATAATTTATGACTTTCCAATACAATGCAACAACCACTACCACACCAAGCACCGTATGACGTTAGTTAACTCTTGGCAACTGTTAAATATGAATGGAAATGGCACCATATTAGACTAGAAGCCAAGGTGCATGTAATGGCTATAAGTTTCTACACAAATCATGCATTCGGATACGAATCACGAAGCACTGCTGCTAAACTGGTAACTGTGTTTCTCTATTTTGTTGTAGGTATGTTTAATGGAGCAGTCCTTGGTCCTTCCAGTCTGAACCAACTGTTCTCTAACCCACCAATCTAAGTGCATCTAATACCAGTTGAACATTTTTTTGAAATTTGTAAATGTGCATGTACTCAAAAAGTGCGCCAACGAGAAAAAGGGAACTCAATGCGAAAGTATTTTACTTAAAACCTCAATAACGTAGCGGTAGTCCTTAATATTTTAAATTCTTTTAAAAGTTTTTCCTTTTACAGTTGAAGTATATAGGCAGACTCAGCCTCAAGTTCTTTATCCTTCATCCAAATGCTGGAAGCAGAAACGAATGGAGAAAATTTTAAATACTGAAATCTTTGTGTATATTTATTGAGCGCGCATTTCGATGTACAGACGTTGACGAGAGGTGCATTTTCCCCTTGTTATTTCAGGAACGCAATTTCCTTTCAGTCTCAAGTTGAACTTGAAAAGGGAAGATTGGAAACTTGTTCTCTTCGGTCATTCAAATTTTTGTTATACAGACCTTGGTCCATTGCAATGTGGGACTTGCTTTACACATTAATTGTTTATACAAGTATCGGACTCATTAGCATGTAAAATGGGGATTAATAATTAATAAAATTAATTAGGACGTAATGCAGATTATTGCATGAATTGCCAATGTCGATAATTGGTTGACATTCATGTTGCAATTAGCCATTAAAAATTTAGTGCCTTTTCAAATTCTGAACTTGCATTATTATTCTCATCTACCGTGGTCAATCCATTTGCCTGTTTATAATAATAATAATGCTTCCCATAGGAATCTCTAAATAATTGGTTCGATCGGTCGGTGCTTAAGTGCATACATCAATCGGCCAACTTCTGATGTAATTGACGTTCAGACCAACATAAATATCAAAGTCTAATCAGTTATACATTGCTAATCAAACAAACATTTTAAATGAATACTTTGAATAATAAAATGAAGGAAATCGAAAAATGAAGTGCCGCTTAGCAAATTCATTCATTATTTTATTCGCTAGCGAATGCTTGTTGCTAAATAAAACGTAGAAATCAGAAAATTTACCTTCATGAAAGATTTATGTTTCAACAACTTAGTATTTGATTTGGTGACTTGGTGGCAATAATTAAATTTTGTAAATAAATTGAAGCCTCTTGTGCAAAATCGAAACGAGAAAACGACGGGAAGTCAAAAATTAAACCCAAAGAAATCTTTCGCCGTGTAATCAAATAACTTTGACCCCGAGCTTGTCACCATAAAATGTACGGTGAAGTACAATACCCGCAATCACATTTTTCACCCTAAAACGTTGGTCACCGGGGACAGGAATAGAAACACATAATAGGAACGAATTTCCTTTGAGACCCATACCCGACGTTCGCACATATTTGGGGAGCCACCATGACAATTCTAATTGATATACGAACAACTCTTGTCTGCACACAAGTCACTAAATCGCCATCGAGTCATTATTGTTCAATACCGTCAATAAGCATGTAATGTAAAGAAAATCTGACACGTTTCAGCTATTGAATCGCATTGAGTGGAACATTAATATTATCGAATTTATTAAAATGCAATTTGCAATAAATAAATATAAAACGATTGCTACGAAGATAACTAGTACTCGTAATTATTGTTGAAATTGATAAGGGCACACCTTTCATTATCTTTGTTGCATGTTTCATTGTGCGAAGGCAATAAAATTGTTGGGGACAATCACAATCACAATTTGTGCATTGCGCATTCATTCTTATTCCTATTCATTCCTTGGCAAATTTATATTCGCTCCAGTGATCATTTATGTATATGCATGTCGTATGTTTAGTTGCATTTATAGATAAAGTCATAGGTAATTTCTATTTTCTATACCTACGAGTATACCAATGTGCGCAGTTCATAAATCTAAGCAAAATTGTTTCACAACTCAGAATGTGAGTAATATACAAAGAAATTCTTGTGTTCGTTGTCGCCTATGTGCAGACATTTGATTTATACACAATTCACGAATAAATCAATGTGCAAATATACGAATAAACGTCGACAAGTTTTCTTGCAAAGTTTGTTTCAAAGTCTTGAATATTTGATTTGCATTGGAATCTCTAATTGGATTTTAATTAAATCTTATCAGCTGTTTATATTATATATTAGTTTAGCGAGCGAAAGTTTGGCAAAACCACGGAACTTCAAAAATGTTTGCCTTGGTGGTATTACTAGCAATTAGCAAGTTTCCTACAAGTATTATTATTTTGATAAAGTACTCAACGACGGTTGGTTTGGCTTTTGCTCCTTTTCGTCGGTTTGGGTTTGTTGTTGAGTGTGCAGCGCAAAAGGTTTCATTTTATGTCTGGTACACGAAGTGTTGTGGGAGCCATAGTTCATAAACAAGAATTCACCAAGTTGGCGTGGAGTTAATAACCATAACGGAAATACAAACTTGGACCATCCTTTTTCATTAAAAAAGCAAACTTGTGATAGGAATCATTGCCCAAAGAGACTTCGACGACGTTACAACTGAAGAATATAAGAAGAAAAAATAAATGAAAAAAATACTGCTGAAACACTCGAAACCAACTGAAGCATAAATCAGCTGATCACTGGCCAAAGAACCTAGAAAGCAATACAAACATAACACTTGGTGCTCCTTATTGCGACTTTAAGATCTGGAAATATAATCAACTTTTTTCATCGTAATTCATGTTATGGTGATATAACGAAGAAACAAATAAAGGATACTTGCCCAAAAATATTGACATAGTGAATCACCCTGTATATAAAATAATAAAAATTATACAATTAGGTGTATCACAAACAAACACTGATTATTCGACCTGCCAGATCGCATATTGATAATATATGTTGAGTTTGACCTCAGGGCCGCCACATTTGCTTCATAGGGATGTTAAATCAGTCCACCTAACCGCGCCGCATTCTGTTACCACCCCATTCCGACTGACTTTTATTATATTAGAAACGAATGTAAAAAAAAGTAAAAAGAAACGAACACGAAATTTGAGGTTTTATATATCAAAAAATGCCAAATGCGAAAAAAAGAAAGGGAAAAAATATTTAATACTATAAGGTCAAGTAATTCTCGACCCGCACACCCAATATCTTTCACCTTATTTACGATTATGTTCGATGTACCACTGTGGCATGAATATGTTGTGGGGCAGCCATCGGTAAGTAGGAAAAAAGTAGCCAGAACCTTCCATGTTAAATGTTGCAGCATAAAAACGAACAAAACGAGTTAAACCGTCATCGATAAAACATCGCAAAAAGGCAATTTACGTCTTACTACTACCATCAGCTGCCAAGTCACTGACACCCTGTATAGCTAGCAACTACCATTTTTAGTTGAATCTTATACGTGATCTGATTCATGACTGGTTCAAACGTTTGTAGGTACCAAGTTGTACAAAACTTTCAGGATTTTTTTTTAGTTGAACATAAAAGTAAAACACAAAGGAACTTGAATGGTGCATGAACAAGTAATGGAACTTATGCCTATTTTGCATGGCTTTATGCTTTGCAGTACTCACATTGCTCACAACGTATGTAGGTAAATAACAAGTATTAAAGTCGGCGCATAATTACGTGCATAAAATCCGTCTGCACAATATAAACAGTCGAGCTGTCAAGATGGCTCTATCCGACTGACAGTGTGACAATCTCCGTAGGATGCGCCTTACTACCGTCTGAATACCTTATACATACACTTAGATATTTGCTGATAGTAGTTTGCAGTAGATGACTTTTATTTTAGTGCAGCAAGTTCTTTTAAAATTCGCGTGTAAAAAGCACCAGGAGCTATAAAAAATGGTAAGGAAGAACGTTTGTTGCAGGTATCGATCAGGACAATGGCTCGCACTTCCTCTGTCAAGTTTTAGTTACGGTTTCCTCTTTATATCCAAGCCAAGCTATCCTCCTTTTACCCTACCAATGTCGGTAGCTGTACATATGTATATCAACTACCAGAAACCGTTTCCATACGAGCAGAAAAAAGAAGTAAGCTGTTCGACACGAACCGAAGAATTCTGTTCAGTGCACACATGCAGACACATTTCTTAGAAAAGGAAATAGTACATGGAAGGGTATATGGAATGAAGGAACCAAATGCTTGCATAGAATTGGTTACAAGATAAAGATACGACGGGATAGGATGGAACGGAGTAATCCCAATTTTGGGCAGAGGGAATATTCACGGAGATTACTCCTGGCACTGGCTCTACATCTATCTATAGCGGTCCAGTCAAATACCAAATTTATCTTTAAATCCCTATATTCAAAGTGCAAGTGGAGCGCATTGAAATCCGTCCGAAAATGTGCTTAGTAAGCTTAAAAACAAACATTTGGTTCGGGGAAAAGGTCTGCGTGTTTCTGTTTACGTAGTGAATATCCAAATCAAATATCCACCTGAAATACGATGTTATAGTGAATTTCATATTGCCATATTTATATAATCATTCAATTTGCGTGTTGTTTGTGAGTTCAAATTAAGAAATTATTATACGATTTTTAGGCACGCTCCAACGATTGAAATTAATTAATTCGCTTCGGGCCTTGATTATTGATCTCTTCGAGAGCGCTTATACAGTTTAATTCGTTACTCTGGATGAAGAGTGGGAGTGTTCCTAAATTTGCATGGAAGTATAAGTGCAAACATGTACCAACCTTCTGAATTCGCAACATTTTCGTTCTAATCCACATATCCACAAATATCAACATTAAATCCTACTCCTGATCATCCAGGGAGTCTATAAACTAGGACCTGAACGTATTGTATTCGTATTTGCAACTACATATATGTAAAAGTGCAAACACCGTCTTATCGCACCGCCACAGAAGTGTTTGTCCACGCATTATTTAAAAGACACGAAAGTTCCCGCGTCATGAAAATAAAACTGCAGATAATCATTTTTTTTTTGATTACCCTCGTTGCAGGTGCTATTGATGACCTGCAACTGCCGATTCCTTAATCGGTTGTTGGCAACACCGTGGGAAAAACGTTTATTATATGTGGCCAGGCTTAATGGCAATGACACTATATAATGCCCATTCGGTTGTGAAGTTGGTGGTCAAGCCATAACAAGCAACTGCTCTGAAATGCCAACCGGACGGATCGAATATACATTTTCGCTTGAACTACTAGTTTGTATGTCATGTGATGCGATGCACATGATCAAATGACATCTGCACCCTGATGTCTATCTAGAGCAGTTAATCCAGACAGATCTTTACGCACCTATGTGAAGGAATGTTACATTGGCAACTAAGTGGCTGGCTTAGCGTGGACAGTAAAGGGTGTTATCCGTGCAATATCCTTGAAATGTTAACATCATCGATATTTTGGTTCTGATCTACCCGTTTTGGTGTCTTGTACTCAAAGGTAAAAGTTTCTGCTTGGTCTACCTATAATATAAGTCTCACGTCTCCGGAAGGATATTCATATGCTCCTCGTGGCTACTGGTTTATACAGTATGCGCGGTTTGGGAAGTATGTGCATGGATGAAAAGCATACGTGAGTGAGGGAGGTATTTGAGGCAAACCAAAGACTCGTCGTCGGCGAGTACGAGTATACCAGCTCGTAATAGGGAACGTGTGCGCGCGATGTGCGCGGTTCCTGGGTTTGCGTGACCCGCCGCAATAACACTCACGAGTGCGGGGTAGATTTATACCCAGACCGAAGGCATAACTCTCCTATTATCACTGTTTGTCCGAGCGAATGCCACAAAAACCTGCATACATTTATAACTGCGGAGACGTTAGGACAATATTTCAAGTGGTATTTCCTCCCGTTTTTCCCTTTTACCGAATACTCTATGTCCATGAGTATGAATTATTTTCTATTTTGTGTAATTCAAACGGTTGATAACGATGACGTCCACCACAAAGTTCTTACCCTACAAACTATACAAGTCTGCATAATGTTTGAATATTCTTTTCACTTAGGGGTTAGTTGTATGTTCTTAGTGACTTTGTCACTTAGCACTGGTGGCTGGTGGATGGTTATGATGGTGGGATCGTAAAGAGAACATTGAAGCTTGAAGCTATTCATGCATACTATATAGGAACAAGGACATTGGACCATCTTTGGCACTGTTTTACCCTGTTAGACATAGTTAGACATCGTCATCTTAACTTCCCAAGAGAAACAATTAGAGATATGTAAATGAAGGAAGAAAAGGGTTAATCCCAAACCCATCTTATGTGAGTTACAGCACGCAGTCAGCTAATTTATAATTATCATAGCATCAATACAGAGTTTGCAAACTTTGTGGTGCACACTCATTAAACAGTTTTATCGGCCGTGGATGAGAAAGGCGAAGAGGAAGATCTACGAGTCCAATGTGACTATTCACATTATTACTCAATTCTCAATCCTAAGACAAGAGCAATGACTTTAGCTATCCTTCTTAAGCCTAATCTGCAAGGCACAACATTTCTTCCTTTCGTATATAATCCTTCCAAAGTCACCAGATTTTTGTTATGATTAAATATTTTTCAGATCAGTTATCCAAAAAGTTTTGTCATGTTCTGTATGAGCAAACTCTTGGGCAAATATATACTAAAATTCCAGGAGGACGTGCCTAATCTTATCTAAAGTATATTTAATAATGTATCGAACAAAAGAAGTCGTATTTTAAACGAATTGCACTCTGTCCTCTGGGTGCGGATGAAAGAATGAACAGAAAGAAAAATTAATTTCGAAATTTTTGCGTCGTAAATGTGTTTGCTAAAGTAATAACTTACGTTCTACAAAAGAAAATTATAAATTCGACGTTGCAGTGTAAATAAAACTGAAAAAGATGTCGTTTAGATACCGAAAATCGCACATTTATAAAGTAAATATAAATAAGTGTTATCGGATCAACTCGCGACGACGAAGAGGACGTCTACGCCGCTCACGCAAAATGTTGCTTCGCCTCTGCACAATCGCATCAGCAATAATACAAACACCCAATGGACAATAACAAAGTTTTCGTCTTCAATGGTTTCGTTACGTATAAGTAAGTATTTCGTTTTCTTATTATTTGCGTTTCGTGGCTTCGTGTCGTCTTTACATGACTAATTAACAAAAGAAACAACATTTCTGATTTGGGTTCCCTCCCGAATCTTACCACCTAGGGTCGTATCACTCTTATCTCGTTTGCATTTAAGCAAACTCTGGACCACCGTCTCTTTTTGCAACCATGCAGAGGAGCTAAAGGACGCATGATTATATTGAGAATACTGAAAATTGTGAAAAGCAGCGCACTCACAGCGAGCATGCAAACTCGTACAAGTCTGCGCTTTATGGTGCATATTTTCATCATCAATCTTAATAATGGGGGAGTGCGCCAAAGCTATACCTGCATATAGCTAACACCCTCGATGCATCAAGCATTTGAGCAAACGAAGCGCACCCTTCTTCAAATCCGGCGCCTGTCTGAAAGCACATGGCCCATAGGGTGTTAATGACATCATATTTCAAATTATTAATTACTATATCATATTACACCATCAACCATCACATCAACGGACTTAGTTTTGGGGAGGGACTGTTGGAGAAGGTGTTAGGTGTCGTGCTAAGGAAGTGCACCCCCAGTGCAGAAAATCCAGTACTGTAATCCCAGCAAAAACGCACGACATGCTTAAAAAATCGTTTTCCAAATAAATAATAAGTAAATTGGTATTTAATATCCATGCGTGATGCGTATACCTACGTGCCCCTTGGGAAGTTTAATTGAAATAAATTTATGCTTCCGTAATGCCCCCCAGAACGACCATTTTTTAACGTGGACATGTTGATTTTGCGTTTCCGCAAACCAAACATTTTACTCATACTATATATAGGTAATATTATATAACGTGGCAACAGTTTGGTGGATTGTTGTGACAGGAAAACGGACGAAACGTATACTAACCCTATATGAACTATTACAGGAGGCAGGAGGTAATATCTAACAAACTAAAATGCTAAAAGCCCTGCTGCTGCGGTTTGCGTTTCGAGCAACGGCGATTTATTTGAACGGCGGAAAACTAAAGGTAATAGGCTTTTATGAAAGTAAAGATTGTTTTAAATATAAGGCAGTCCCGGCAGTGGCTGTTAATGTCGGTAAATCAACAGGACGGAGAGTTATGTGAGCGAGACATGCGACCGGCAAGTTGCATGCGAACCGAAACGTCCTCAACGATCTATGAATTTACTAAGTGATGAGAGAAAATTATTGCAGTAAAATAATCATTAAATATTCACAAAGGTATAATTCGATGAAATTATTAATTTCAATCTGATTTTCTGGAAACATCCAGTATATATCTATTAAAAACTATTGGTAAATGGTTATAGAAACCTTTTAGGTTTGCAATAAAACTATAAGGACGAAAAACTGTGCAATTTTAATTCTTTTTATCGTTCGGTAACAGTTTTTCAACAAGTTCTTAATGTGGCTTAGGATTAAACACCATAAATATTGCTACTACCAAATAATCTTCAAGGTCAACGAGGTAGTTAACCAGGGAATGATTAATTAATCACCTAGGCAATAAAATGTGTAAAAGTTTGATAAAAGTGAAATATTACTGGACACATAATTTAAAGGATTTATATTAAATTTTATTTCAAACAAGTTTTAAACTACGAACCTATTGATTGTTCAAAAAATTAAGAAATATTTGCATGAAAAAAATAATTACTAACACTAATAATACACGTCGTGCTGAATAAATAATAAAGAGCTTCCATAAAGAAAGATTAATATCTTCATATTTATTGCTTTTTATTGCAAAGTAGATGCTGAAGATTTGAATTTAAAAGTACAAACTCATTAATCATGTACAATACTTGAAACTTGACGTTGAACAACTTTTTTTTTATAAGTATAAATATTATGAGTAAATTTTTTCAATGCTAAACATATACCTATTATATTAAAAAAAAATCGGTACTGATTCGCAACGCACCACTTTTCCGGCTCAAATATGAAATCTTACTTTCGGTATGATCGGAAAGTAAACATTTAAAGAATTATGCAAAATATAGTTAATCATAATTTGCAAATCTTCTTCAAAATGTAAGTTTAATTGGCAACGACAAGTTCTTTGGTTTGTTAAATTAATTTTGAATATATTTTTTTTCATGCCCCGTTGATTCTTGATAATAACACGATATGTAGAGTGTGGACTTGTATGTACTAACGATGTATGAAAATGCGAAAAACTCACAAACCGAAATTCGCCAAAGGGCAATGGGAATGGGCAACTGAAATGCGTTATTTGCTTAGGAAACTCGTGCACGATGCAATTCTGTTGTTAGTGCTCGCGCTGTTGGGTGTTGCTCCAAATAAAAACATTATATTCGATTACGGTTGTACGTACAAGGAAAATATGTGTAATTACGATAATAAATAACAACCTTATCTGCCGTTGTGTATATAATTAAAAGAAAATTTTATTCCTTCCATCCGTGGAATGTCAATATGGGCAATGGTAGGCAATGCGTCCTCGCGGCTGGGATCCAACAACTAAACAAAATGTATTTTCATTTTCATGCAAACGCCGACAACACGTTTTTGTCGTATGCGTTCCATTTAGGTAGGTGTTTGAGAAGGTACGTAAGAAAACGAACGTTAGCGTGCATTAATGCAATCAAAGATACACCGAAAGCCAACTCGAGAATAAATACGAAACGAGAACGACAGCCAAAAACGACACATTCGCAAAATGCCCTACGGTGAGGACATTTTCTGGAAACGAATGCAATATGAAGTACAAACGAGCAAAAAGGCGTTTTATCCACGTAATGTGTTCCTGATTATTGGATTCCTCCGTTTTAAAACATAAGATCTAAAAATAAGTCCAGGCAGAACAGGAAGAATGATACGAAAATAACGCAAAAGGTAAAAGAGTACGGTCACAGAAAAACTATAGCACCTGGATTTCAAAAAGGACTTGAATCCTTACATTTTCTTTAAAATAAAAATCAATTATTATGCTCGTTTCTATTGCGCATGCTGTATATTCACGGGGCACTTAATGCGATGCTAAATTCGTGTCGTCAAGTTGATTAATAAAATATGCAGTGGGCGTTAGGTTTAATGAAATCTGTAAATTCCGACGAGACTATTCGCAAAGAGAGCAAACCGTCTCAAGCGTCTTATTTCAGTTTTAACACGTTTCAGTTTGCTTCAAAGGACCAAAGAAATATATTAAAAGAAGATACGAATGGAAAATGGACTGTACGTACCAAGAAACAGATAGAGAAGCGATGAAATAAAGATGATAAAGTTTTCATACTTCTTATAAAGATTTCTACGTGCCACTTCTACTACATGAATGAAGATAACGCAGGGGCGGTTTCCCTGATTTTACCAAAACCTATAAAGATTAACAAATGCACAGAGTTGCTTTTTAAATAAATTTATATTCAAGGGGATAAACGAATTTTAGCTATTCCTAAAATTGTGTAATTTTATTGATCTGAGGTTTGATTCCGTTCGTTTGCGCCGTACCTAAATAATTAATCGGGTTGTATCAGAATTAGTTTCATGATTGAAAGCACTTCGTTTGCGTGCGCACGAAATTACACTTTTTAACTTTTTCGCAATTCATGATCCATGTGGGCAAATTGCGCTTTAGGCGTTTATCTCCAGAGAATATATGCGTGAAGATGACGAAATTGCCTCTTAGTATTCGTCTGCATCGTCTGCATCTTACCACTCGTAAATCGATGCTAAATCAGCTTCTGCGATTCTTCTGCAATTACAATTTATTTCATTTCGGAGATCTTTTAAATCCCTCAACAACAAAATGTGCTAATCTACACGCTACAGGGTTTCATTAATTAAATGTTGTGAAGGAAAATAAATGTGATATATCAGATTAATAAGTGTGTGCGTACTACGCAAGCGTGATAAATCCGTTGCTGTTGCGGCAGAAAGGGTAATAATCAAACGGTCCGTGTGGTGTTTACCGATCCATCATAATTTGGGAATTGGGTAGCAGTAACACCAGCCGGCAGCGAAGACAGCAGTAGGCCTGTCAGGCACACACTACGTGACAACAATGTCGTACAATCGTCCAAATTAGCATTCTACTACGCGACGCCGACCTCCTATCCGGAACATTCTCATAACGTCGAGACGAGACTAGGCAAATTGATAATAGAATTGGTCCAGTTTTTGGTCGCTGTAGATATCCAGAGTACATAGGAATTCACTCTATATCGGGTTTACTAAACGAGGATCGATTCCAGACGATTCAAACACGAGACCGGAGACATGGGCCTGAGCCCGGAGACGGGATGGCACAATACTGATTATCCTGCCTGGATATAGGGTCGTTTTCTTGCGGTTATATTTTACTGAAACACTTTGTACCCGATTGATCAGTCGATTCGGGTTATGCAACAGAGTAGAGTTTTTGCTCAAACAGTGTTCGTTCACTTTGTGGTCCATGTTCAAGATAAGCTACGCCAATCTGTCGATGGTTCCATTGCTGATGGCAATACAGAACTGCAAAGGACGTGTATTATTAGATTATGTTTTTTGTTCTTGTATATGATGATTATTTTATTAGACCTAACAGGAAAATATTCATATCCATCGTAGGCTGTTCAACCTTCCACTTTACGGACAATACACGGTACAAAATTCGAATCTTCGTGTATATTTTATTTTCTTTTCTTTTTTGTTGAAGTAGAAATAGTGAGCACACGTTCTCGTTCAAGCTTGCAGCATTGTTCCAAGCACTTAAAACTGCGGTATACTTTGTTCATTGTTGCCCTTGGTTCTGGGTGTGTTTTTGTTCGTGTTTGGTTGGATGAGGCTATTCGTTTTTGGGGCAAATGAGTGACGGCTCGGAATGGGCTTAAAATGAAACATGTCAGGTGCATTTATTATAATTCTCTCACCGATCACGGTGGTGCAGAGGAAAACTAGTATAGTTTGGTAGTAACAACGAACATCGGAAACGCCGAAAAATAACATAACTAACTGACACATACTACAAATCCAACGTGAGGTCGGGTCCCATCACACGCATGAGTCAACCTCTATCTAATAGCAATTCATAATTGACAGAATCGTAATTTTAATGTCCATGAACACCGATCCATCATCCAGTTCTTTTATTAAACCGTCATATTAACATTTTCCATTTCCATATACGCCCGCAACAATTACAATTACACACAATTAATACAAAACTACATTTTTTTTCTTTCGTCTGATCGTGAGTTTTGTTGCTGCGTTGGTGGTACACTACCATGATAGGAAAGATCCTGGAATGGTGGATTCAATTACTACGAACATCTCATGACATTGATAGTGACACGTATTAAGTTCAATTCCTTCTGATCCTGATGTGACCCTCTCAGCATGTTACACTGCTCATTGTAACCGTCAAGTTAGCATCTGATATGATCTACTCACAAAACGTCCCATGTTACGAGTTGCTCGTTGCTCCCCTAGGAGTCAGTTCAGGAATGTCCCTTAGCTTAGCTTATAGTTTGAACACCATCAACTTCACCTATAACTATCAGCAATATGTGTGTGTGTGTGTGTGTGTGTGTTTGTGTGTGTGTATGTTGGCTGAATGCCGACTGGTCTTGTTCCATCGTTCCATGTCCGATGTATGTTTGTTTGTTTGGTTCGGCTGCGCCTGTTCGCATGAGTTTACGCCAATCCAATCGTTGTACTTACAAGAGACAGGCAAAGTCAAACATAATTTACAACAACAGACAGAAACTAATAATTCCAGTCAAGCAGAATAATATTAACATTAACACAGAAACGGGCCGCAGTGAGATAATTCTTGCTCATACGAACAGAGAGAGAGCGAGAGAAATATACAATTTTTTGATTACATATTCTGAAAACACCTTGTATTTAATGTAAAAATTCACATTCGTATATGATAGAGTGGAATACGAAAAACCAAAAGGAAAAACGAAAAAAAAAAGTCAAAGCTCATTCAAGCACGCACAGTTTTCCTTTTGTGTGAGTGTGTGTGTGTTTTGTTGGGTATTTGTTTCGCTTCGAGAATTACAACATTTAACTCGTTCTCTCTTCTTGTGTGCAAGTTTATATAAAGTGTAAATGCGTTCTAAGTGTATGCGTGTTTTTATAGATGAAATGTGGTGGCGTTTTTTCAGCACGTAATGAAATAAATCAGATTATCTTTCGTAACCGACAGAAAAAATGCACGAGTGCGGAGGGCTCGTTCTGTATCCGCAGAAATAAAAATGCCAAACGATCCAATGTACTCATACTCGTATTTGTATACACATATTAATATATAAAATACACTGTGTCCCAAGAAATACCAAAAAATTGGAACACCTCATTAAATTGATTAGTGATGACGGATGAGCAATAAAGAAAATGGAATTTTGGAAATGGAAATGGAAATGAATTTTATTATAGTATAACTCGAATATTTGGCAAAAGAAAGGCAAATCCCATACAAAAATAAAAGGTATAAACGTATAATATCATGTAAATTAAAAGTGGCGACCTTTAAATTTTACCGCATTGACAGACGGTCACGCTAGCCGTCAGGGGTTTCTGCACTATCAAATTTGCATATCTTTCTCTTTTCTCTTGTACTCACACAACATTCATTTTCTTTCACAGACACAGGCACAACAATCATGAATAAACACAAAGCATTCACAACACACATCCACCGATCCAGAAAAAAAGCGAAACGCAAAAGAAATAGAAATTTCCTGATGAATTTTCACATGTAATACGTAATTCTTTTTCTTTTATAGATTTTTCATTCACGAAACGACTTTCATTAATTCCTAAGTACAAGAAAAATTAAAAGGCATAGTCAAGAGGATATTTAAGGAAATTATTTAATTGTTTACTTTTAACACACCTTTATATTTATGACCTTAACTTTGGTCAATAATTTGCTATTATTGCTGGTTGGCAAAAATGACTTGGCACTGTTTCGAGATTATTGATAAATTTGCATTTTCGTCTAGCATCTAGCTATTTACATGCAAAGCCAATAAACGCACGTGAGCCTCGTAAAAGTTAATATTTATAATTATTACGCTTCGACATGCGACATCCTTACAAGGCATGTACACCTTAAACAGCTAACTAATATAATAACATACAATATGTACAAAATTTATTAAAACAAGTTTTACATTTATTCTATTAGTAGTTGAAAAACTTGGGACACATTATGTAATTTTGTAAATTATAGCTGTTTATGTACAGTTTATGATAGTAAAATTTGCTTATTAATTTTCCATATTTAGTCAATAGACTGCCCATCACAATATTCAAGAAAATAAACACCAGAAAAAAAATATTAATAAAAGTTTCATTAAATAAATAAATTGCTTCCTTGTTTATGTGAATGTTTTTATTTCCTTTTGCTAATCAACTCACAGTATAAAATATTGTGGCTACAGGACGCTTTTTAAAATTAAAGATTAACCAAACTGTGTTTGGAGAGTGTTTTCCAGCCAGTGGTAAAGGTAAAAGCATCCCATTCGATTGATTCATGGTTGAAGCACGATAGATAAGCTATTGAAAAATATAAAATTCTGGACTCCTCAACTGGACTTCTACTGCTACAGCTACCAGTTTTTCCTTCTCGGTTCAGAGAGTACAGAGTCCAGTTTCGTCCATCAAGCGTGCAATTAGGATTCGACGCACGTATCGCAAAGTTGCCAACAACAACTTTATCTTTATATGCCTAGCCTTATAGAAATTCCATAGCCATAGAGCCCATATAAGAAATTCAACTTTTGCTGAAGTGCTGCTAGTGCTAGTGGCAAGTGAGGCAACTTTATGTGTGGCTGGTAACTGACCTGGAAACATTTTTTCGTTTTCTTTCTTGCGCGTTTTTCATGTGTTGTGTAGTAGCAAATAGCCCCCCACCCCACCCAAATGTAGACTGCTACCCATCGTAATCAATTTATTCTTCCATAATCGGGTTTTGTAACATGGAAATAAAAATAAAGCTTTTTTGCTTCCACATAAAGTATTTTTATAAATTTTCTAGAACTGTCCATTCCGAGTAGAAATAAATTTTTATGACAGATTCTAAGAAAATAAATCTAATAAATTAATCAAAATATTAAATAAATTTGATTGCTTGGGCATTTTTGAAGAAGGTATATTAATATTTAAAATGTGATGTATGCAGGTACATTTTCGGCATCATGTTGCCGGTCTGCTCACGGTTGGATATCAATTCCTACGTTTAGTGCCAGACCAAATTGGGAAACTCTCTCTCTATATATATATATATATATACATAGAACTTATACAAAACTCAACATTTGCCAGTGACAGTTTGAGTGACGCTTGACGTCGTGTCCGTCGCGGCGTTTTAGCGCACTTTAGACATAACTCCTTCACGTTGGCTGGTTCCCTCACTCTCAACAGCGTATAAATCGTACAAATTTGATGTAACAAAAATGCAACAAACCACTCAAAAATATACAAAGTGTTTTTCATTATCAAACTCATGCAAAAATCTTTCAAAAAAAAATTTCAATTTGCAAACAAATAAAAACACATTCAAGAGATTTTCTATTTTCTTTGCATTTCTTTTCCAAAGACATTTTGTATACAATACAAAGCAAAACTTATTAAAAAAATCGTGTTGCTCTTAAAGTTGTTTGTTAGGAGGCGTTCTTGAGGTCGATTAATAAAAAGGACATTTAGTTAAATGATTTTAGTTGTTTGAATTACATCCAAGTCCCATCAGGCCCCATGTGTGGTCCGCGTTAATCCGGTGACGCCGAAACTGAAACCTAAAAAACGAATAAGATTCGAATAGCAACTCAGTCGAATCAAAACGAGCGGATAAATGTATACTTTATTATTATGCGTTTTTGTACCTTCTTTTGAACCTCCGCTGTTACACTACATTGCACTGATTCTAGGTAAGTATTAGTTTCTTTATTAAAAACTTTGAACCGTGTTTTCTTCCACTTTTTCTTCTATCGAGTCGAAAGGCCGAGATCAAGACGATGAGATGAAACAGGTGCGCTTAATGAATTGGACCAGTCGACGGAGACACATTCCACTCTCACAATTAGTGCTTCCCCTTGTTTATCAGTAGCAACTTTATATCTAGCAATTTTCCAAAACTGGTAATTGATTTAATTTACATAAAAAAAATTCACTATCAAGCCAGAGCTCAGACTAACTTTTTAAAATTGAAACGAATATTTTAATAATATATCGGTACGGATTCGCACCGCACAACTTTCCGGCCATATACCGTATATCGGTATGTGGCCAGAAAGTAAAAATATCTACTAAGAGGAATATATTTTATTATATCTCGATGGAAATTTAAATAAGTACCTATATTTTAATAGGCAACAATTACTTGAATGATTTATTGTTATTCGTTAGTTGGTTAGTTATAAACTGTTATTTTTAAAGAGCATTAAACTGCGACCCGTTCTCAATTCTTTGCGCGGACCCACCCCATAAATAAGAAATTAATTTATAGCTTCCCGTCTTTATGATAATCGAACATATCGATCTAGCAAGTAGACAAGGATGAGAAAAGCAATAGAAACCAATAGAAACTAATTTGCAAAAACGGCAACTTAAGTTGATTGTCAATTTTTTGTTAATTTTCTTATTGCTTTAGAAAGGACATTCCCCTAATGCCGTAATGCGCCTTGCAATAAATAAGATCTCGTCGTGATAAATTCACAACATTTTAACATCAGTAATGCGCACCGTGTACAGGAAATGGCTTTATTCATAAAATACATGTTTTGTGCATATTGCATTGAAACGAAAGGATGCAACGCAAGGAATTCTAGCAAGGAGCTGGAGCACAACAACAAGTTTTGCAAGTTAATCATGTACAAAATGGTGCAACATTTATTTCTTCCTCTCAGAGAGGAATTCTGTATTCGCTCACAATGTAATAATTTAATAAGCAATTTCGTATTACTTCCTTCTACTTAATGAGTAATGAGTAATTTTATTGTTGTTATATTTTATGGGAATCTAACAATGAATTAGTAAATGACAACGTAAAGAATTATATATATCATCATCAGTTGTTTAAAACTAGACAACTTCATCCTTTAGAAACTAGAAACAATGAGAAACCGTTATAAATAAAGAAAATGTAATTTAAATCATTTAATTAAACAATAACTCATAATTAACTTTAGCAAAAAGTACGTTATGTTGAAAATTGTGTTGAACGATTCTAAATTAATAATTTTTGAGCTATAAAATTAAAAGTTTCTTTCTCTTTAAGTAGTATCTTTGTTAATTTAATTCCTCTTCAAAAGGAAACCGTTGAAATTAAAAATTATCTTGATGAATTATTGATTTACTATCGACGACCCTAAATATTTTCTGCAATTCTAGCATTCCATTGGTGAATTTGTAATTTAAACAACGCCAAACGTTGAAACAAGGCATTGCTGATGAAGGACTTTTTTTATTACCTGGTGGGTCGCTTTTGATTTAAAATTTTAAATACACCGAAAAAGATGTGCCGATAAGAATGCACCTGGCAAATTTCTAAGTGAATGAACCGACATGCCGATATTCGAATGTCAGATAACTAATAAAAATGGCACCTTTTAAGGGTTTAAACATAAATTAAATGTCGAAATAACCAAAAATCTATGTAATGACGCCAGGGAACAAGTGCAGGTTATCGAACAGCATAGGTTTGTACCTTTTCACTATTTTTTTCTTGTATGTACATGTTTATTGACCAAAAAGTACCCAACAAATATTCGTTTAGTTACCGGATGAAGACTGAACCTTTTAACTTGATTAAACCATCGTTAGATGGCCATACCTGTGTTGGAAGATTGAAGACGAGTTTTAATTATAAATAACAGTAAAACGTTTTAGCATTGTCTCTAGTCAACTTTTTATTAGTCTCATACTCATTCCTCAATTAACGTAATAATACTTTGGCAAAATAGTGGCATAATAATGACCAGTATTTATAGAAAAAACAGTGAAATAACAAAATAAGATCGTATCAGTGGATAAAAACGAAGAAAATGTTTTGTTCTTTTTATTACTAATTATACGCATCAAGGCGTATTTTTGTTCCTTGCGTTCTTCTCCATTGTATAGCTTTGGGTTTTGTTGCGGTGACTAAATGTCTCTTATTCAGAAAGTGCTGCCTTAATCAGCATAAAAATGTCCACGAAATGTGCATATAATAATATACCACTGGCTCATGCATTTAGATAAACAATCTGTATCCCGCGGCCATTCGACTATATTTCAAATTAAACCAATTATTTTATTATTACGCGCGACGCGACGGCTCAACAAGCGCTTTCGATACACCGGCAGCATAAAATGCATGGCAAAAAGAATTCTACTTGGGAATAGAAAACAAAATGCAAGAAAAGAGAAACTGGTTATACTCATTCTCATATGGATATGTGCATAAAATGGCTTTTTATGAGAGTAGGGAACAATATTACGATACATTCAATAACAATAAATAATTTCACGTTCAATTTCATTTCTACTAACAATATATACAATTTGATTGATACGTCTGAGAGGTCGTCGTCGTTGTAATTAAATATTTGATTAAACAATAATTTGCCTTATCGGATTTAATATACCCACAAACCAAATATATAAAGACTATTGGTAGTTAAAAATAGCATTTTCATTGAATGAGATGAGAAGAAAAGATTTTTCCGACGTTAGACGAAAGTCTTTAAGAATCAGAGGATCAAAGCCTTAAAGAATTACATATATAGACTTGCAAGATGTTAAGAATTGAAGAATTGTGGCGGTCTGTGTTGCCATACTGCATCCTGGACGGTGACGATGGAATCGAAGAAATATCCTCTAAAGGTAATAAATAACTGACGAGGGGTCTATTTTATCATTAAGATCGCTTATCTCAATCCTATATGAGTGTGTACGTTTTTAGATGAATGATTTAGCTAAAAATCCCAATTCGTTGATGGTCATTTTTTTTATACCTAATGTTCTGAAGCCGGAGACTTCGATTTGGAAAACAAAATAAAGTATGCAATGTCCTAAGTTCATATCTTCGGTCCAGTTTCAACCACAGCAGGTCGTCTCTCGCCCCAAAATCCAACTAAATTAAAAACAAGAAGAAAAATAAAACAATCTGAAAAGCATGCACAAGCAGGTAGCGCCGACATATAAATAAAACTTTTCTTCATTTAGGTTTAGGTGAATGGTGATGCATAGTCGAAACCATACAGAAGTATTGAATAAATTTAAATAATTCCAATTCAAAGCAAAGAAAATTTTTGTATACGAAACCCAGCAAAACTTTTTAAACTTTCTTCCTTATATTTCTACAAAATCTCCCTTACATATGGGTTCTTCCATTATTTACGGTATTTTTTAACTAAATTGATGGGAATAAAAATATTTCAATTTTTACCAATTTTTGATGATTTTTTGCATATTTTTCACCTAAAAGTTGTAAGCACATTTGTACAACAAAAAGTTGATGAAAAACAAAGAAATTTTTATTAATATCTATAGCAAACAAAAGTAAGTGTCCGTAATTAATTTACGAGGATGGTGATCGTGGTGGGTCCGCACAGTTCCTTTTTGTATCTTTCGTACTGTGCCTGTGTCCTGGTGTCTGTGTACTTGTTGTAACACGACTTGTTATCTTACGGACTGCTGGTCAAACGTCAAAATAATGACCGGTTTACATCAGTTACACATACAACTTTGTTTGACTAGTAAAGGCATCGAAGTAGATATTGTATTGCCAGCAGCCGCCAAGTAATCAAAATTTTTGCAAATTACATTACGAACGACTGAGCAAAGAATCAAAAACTAATCCGGTAACACCTTCTTACGGTTTTCGGGGCATGCGACAAAATGTCGGCTTTAGCTTAGCTTGCCAAAAGGACAAAATGCATTAGTATAATACTAAAATCTTAAAGATCTAATGGAAAAACAACAGTATTGTCAAAAAGTGGTTCTAAGGGAACGAAGGTGGTTGAAATGTCATGTACCTGTCATCTTAAGAAGAAAGAATTGTAGATGTTAATTTAGGTGAACTAATACTGGATTATGTAAAATTTTTCTAAAAGCATTTTTAACATTTCTGTAGCCCTGTAGGTACCTGCAAGTTTTTTTTTCTCTGGAACTTTTAATATTAAAATAATCATCACTCTGTTGCACCATTAAAAATACTATAATAAGGTATGTTGTATGTGTCGAGAGACAAATAACAGACAAGCTATGTGCAAATTGTGTGTAATGCGAGAACACGTCATGTTAAATAATTTCTTCGTCATCAATGCGAAATGCAAACAAACCAACAACCAACAATAATAACACACTAAGAATGAGGGAATGACGACTGTGAAGAAGAGAATCGCAAAATGAGAAATGCGAAACGCATTCGTGAATAATTCGTTTGAGCATTTACTTTTGATGTTCTGGTTTGGACATTTGTAAAACCAACAAGAGCGGTGGAGGGTAAAACCATGGTTAAAACAACCCGACACTACAGGCAGAAGACCACGTTGCTTCGCGTTGCTTCATGATGCACCACCAGACAGTGGTGGGAAGACCCACTAGGAACTAATAACAAGACGTCAGAATTATTATACATATTAACCTCATTATTCACAGAGGCCTTGTTAGCAGGGCATTAGCTCCCTATCGTTATTACAGAGTCACCCCTCTTCAGTAATATTTTAGTGGTAATATTACAAAAGCACAGCAAGCAGGAAGGAATATTGATACAGTTTCGTCTAAGATTTTATAATATTTTGAACTTTTTAAAGCCCGTCACTAAATTTTGTTAATTTGGAACGGCTACCGCGGAAACTCGTAAACATATCAAACAGCAAATGCATTTATAACTTCCTTGTTCTTTTATAAAGAGAAATAACATCGTGTTAGACATCCCTAATCCCTCCCCTCCATAAATATATTTTCTCATTTTATTCCTTTGACAGACAAAGAAAAAACAGTTGTAATGTCTGGTCATTAAAATGCGAAGCGTTGTCCGATTTTTCAAAAATGTAATTTTTATCCATTTCTGTCTGCAACTTGCCCGCACTTAATTTAGAAATTTCAGCTGCGTTTGTGCCCTTTTTCGAAAGGACAAGTAACGGAAGCAAGGAAAAAGCGGTATTTAAGTGAAAAGTTTCCCGATTCAACGAAATAGAAACGTTCACTTTCCAATGATATTCTTTTTTGTTCCTTTTCTTATTTTTTTGAGGGTGACTCTTGCATTTAGAACATCGTCATCGAACGGTTGTAATTCGATTGGTAAGAAAAAACCTAATGAAACATCTTACGTTGGTTAGGTTTGGTAACAAAAAGAAGCAATGTATACACCAAAATTCAAAGAACAAGAAGTACAGGGACAAGGGTCCTTTTAGTCTTTTCGTTTTTGGCATTCAGCTCGTTAACGGTCCAGCCTACTAAATTCATTAAGTAGGAAACATGTCGAGGAGGGAATAATGGTATAATGACGACGAGGACTTACAACCATGGACTTGATGGCATAGAACGGGGCATGAGGGAAGGGAAAACGTAAAAGGTCCAGATAATTGATAAAGTTCACAGAACATCATAGAAGCATTGAGAAACACTGAGACTTACATTGCCTAAAGGTATCAGTACCATCCACTTTCTCCCTCTTCCTAAAACAAGAACTACTAAGGTAAAGGTCACGACGACAAACTTTTACAACGGAGGCAATTTAAGAAGGTCCCATTAGAGTGATTAACACAACTTACATTAAAACTAGAATGAGCTAATCAAAGCGAACCGAACTGGAACTTCGAAGCTAAACGAAGCCATCACGAGCGCACTGAACACTCGGAACAGCAAACCATTTCGAGGAATATTGCATCCTCACGTTGTTTTCCCAGTGTTGTTATTGTTATTCCAGCCGATTCAACACCATTGTACAAATATAGAACATAACGGATGATTGGAATTGTCACATGGATAAACAGACCAGATGCACTTTAATACCATAAGTAAACCCTTCTTTTTTTTCTGTCTGGTTGTCGGTAGGTACGTCAGTGGGACTTTTATTTTCGTTTTCCTATACAAACACCTCTAGAAATCCAATTCTAGACAAACATTCTATCTATACTTATACTCTACATCAGAAAGTTTGTGCATTGACAACTGATATCAAGTGAAAGAGTTCTGCAAAGAAACTTACTTCAGACTTACATATTACAACAATGTTTTTGAGGTTCCTTTTTGGCAAAATCTTTTTGGTACATAGCCCATAGGTCGGAGAAAGGAAGTTTATTTTTATTCGGATTTAGTGTACTAGATTGTCACTATATCTAACCACTGGAAGTGTAAAAACGGAAGGCTGTGCCAAATCTCAAAAGAAAATATTCACATTGAACGATTGAACATGAAACTCGAATGTAAGAACAAATTGAAACAAATTTATCGAAAATACCTCAGCACAACTACAATGCAACAGCATTTATACATCTTAAAAGTCTTAAAATAACATTGAGTTGTGTAACTACCTACACATCACAAATTTGAGCAATTAACGTTTATATGGTTAGGCTTGCTTCCATTTTAGCTTCTCCCTTCCTTCCCTTCCAGCTTAACCTTCTTTGCCATCGTTATTTCTTAAGAATTTCTAAAGAAACGTCCCACTGCGCGAGCTGTCCGCTTAACGAAAACCAAAGTGTGTGTTTATTTTGATGTTTAAAGGCTAAAACCACACAATCAACTAACTCTGACATTTTAGTATAACCGTTTGCAAAAGATTAAAAAGCAGACAAAACGTTCTGCCACGGATTACAGTTTTTTTTTCTGAATGCGTATTATGATGGTATTTGATCAAAATTCCGAACCATGGACCACCAAAGTGTTTGTACAATTCGCAACGAAAGCTTTATCGGGTTATTGTTTGCACAATTAGGTATTTTTAAAGTACCATCATACAACATGATGAACAAAACGTTTTTATCAGGCAAATAAACAATACCGGAAAAAACCAGACCAGACAAATTAATATAAAAAAATGGACTCGTCTACAAACATTTAATTTAAAGGATGAATGATTAAAAGTTGGCAGTATAAATAACGAATTAATAATTTTTCTAAATATTCAGTTTCGTGGAGAAATTAGTCTCGATGTAATCAGACAGTTAAACGGGTTGTAATAATATTTGTTAATATTAATTATGAAAATACCATCCAGTTAATAATGAATCTTAAATTTTGGAATTTAATAAAGAAGCCCCTGTAAGAGGTAAACGATGTCGACGGTATTAAAAGACGTTCAAGCAACGTCTCCTCTTGATTTCCACTTTTCACTATCCTTTTCTCGTCCTCCCTCGGTTTGGTTTGAATATTCGAATTTTGCGCTATCGTCTGTCTACGTAACCGAACTAATTTCTAGAGCTAATTTTCTTTTTAAGATGCTTCTCTTTATAAATGTTCAAAGGTAGATGCGAACACTAGACTATATAGTCAGCTTCACCTGGCAAGAGTACATCGTCTACTCCTAAGTTTCTGATCACATCGGAATTTCTCTCGTTTACTTTTATTTTCGTGTTTCATTTTCGTTTTTGCTTCCGTTTCTGCTATAAAATTTATACATTGGGCGCATATTTGCAACTTTGCAATGAATGTAAAAGGAAGCCAGACGTGAATGAAGTCTTAATTGTTTTATAGGTGCAAAAGGAAACAGGTGCAAATAGGGCATAGGCAAATATCACAAATTTCTGATATGAAGCTCTCAAAGTCAATTTTTAGAGACCGAATCATAACTGGCTCGTTATACGTAATAATTTGCAATGAGTATTGTGAATTTAAATAAAATGTGAGCCAGTTATGCGGATTTCTTGGAAACTGCGATAAAATCACTAAAATAAGCACGTGCGAGGTTATTAAATACAACCTTTGCAACCAACCAAGTTCTGATATATCATTTCAGGGCTTTTAGTCTTTTTATCATTTCTCGTTCAACAACATCATGGAAAAAGTATGGTTAAAGCAAAGGTAAAAATCTAATAAATATTAACAAGTAATTACTCATTTTAGTGGCCTTTGTAAAAAGTGTGGATAATCAGATTCGAAGGGTGTTGAGATATAAATTTAATATCATTTCTCAAATACTTCACACAACTTCAGCTTCTAATTAAGTAAGAATGCGTTATTTTTAGAATTAAAGGCCGCTTCTAACAAAATCAACAGATCAAAGAATCAATTACGTAAAATTTAGGAAAAGGACCAAAAAAGATCAAAGGATCCTGCTATCAATATTATATACCTACTTCCATCCAGAGATTCCAGATCAAGATCAGACACCTTAATTAATATGTGTCTTCCAATTACAAACAACATGGCGACAATTCATTAATTTTATTAATTTTAATTTCATTAAATTTTCACTTGACTTCTTGCTTCAGCTTCAGCTGTTTTGTTAATTAAGATTTTGTGAAAATCTAAACAAAGTCCAGTTATCTTTGAAATATTTTATAAATTCCGACAAACATGTTGAAATACATTCTTTTAGAATGAATATTTTTAGTATTTCTTTTCTGGATGTTGAACAACATTTAATTTAGTATTTCGTGGCATTGACTTTAAAACCAAACCACACACATACGCATAAATAAAAATAGGTATGAACATTAAACACCGTAATACATGAATATGATTGATGGTTTTTGTGGTTCCTTTTGAAATAATCATATACCTACTGAAAGAAATGATATATAACATAATTACTTAATGCATTTATATGAGATTGTGATTTAAGAATGCATTGAATGACTTTTTGAGTGACTGAATGATGATTGTGGTCCGGTGGTCAAATCCTGCTCTGCTCCTTCTTATTAAAAGGTCAGAAGCTTACAATTAAATAACTTCTCAAAAACATTTTGCTTTTATTCTAGTTCATAAAGTATTTTCTTGAAAAAAAAATAATTTGCCCGTGGATTGGGCAGATGTGTTTTTGTTGAATGTGGTTGCTAGCTACTTACTCCTCTCACTGTTTATACTCTTCTTATAAACTTAAAACTTAGTAAGTAGATCTCTTATCAGTTTTCCCTATATTCGCCCAAAGATCCCAAGATGTTATACAGATAGTCTGTACTTGAACCAGAATAGTGCACCGCACACCTTCCTCTTCTTTCATCGTATATCCACAAGAACAAGTAAGCAACTTGGAATGCTTCCAAAGCATATCCTCGTATATACTTTCGTATAGTTGTACTTAGTTGGGGCCGGCTGTCATTGCGCTTGCGGGATCCGATCGTGAGATTAGATAAGCGAAGACAGGACGGAGACCCAAAGAGCTTTATGTTCAGGTATTCACTAATCTTTTGTGAGACCACGTGGGATCAACTTCGGCTTGCCTCTGTGCTCTTCATGTAACTTACCATCGTGGTTATATGTATGGGGTCGCGACACAAAAAGCATAGCACTCTCATTGTGCTTAGGAGTGAGCGTTCGATGGTTCGGTTCGGTTTTCGGTGAGACTTCGCAGACAAGAAAATGGACAAAACCACAAGATATACCTATACGGACGTGCCTCGTAGTACACTTACTTACCTACTCAATAACATGTTCTGGGATCTATTCGTATTCGTTGTGATAACATCTCTTCTTCTGAACCTACTTCACAATACGGAATTGAGCTATTTCAATTGATTCGTCTTGCATTACATTCTGTTTGTCTGTACTCTTTTAGTGAAGAGCAGTCTTATCTTATCTATTATCATGATACCGCAATCAGACCGAAATATAGCAAGAATTTTATGTTCCAACCCAAATTTACCAGGTGCGTGCCTCATCGAATTCGACTACAACAATATTCCGAACCATTTTGTCAAAAATATACGAAAAGATGTATTAATGTTAACATATAAAAGTTGGAAATACATTTTGCTTTGTCTACAAAAATGTAGGTGCATTTATAATGGGACTAATAAATAAATTATAACGACTTTTCCTGGAAGTATTTCTATCATTACCATTTTTCCGAGCATTATTTCGTCCAATTCTCTATTTTTAGTAACATGAAAATGCTTTTCCATAATTATAACGAAAGAAATATGGATTTTTAGCGAAAAATCGAATTTTCCTCATGCCACTTGGCTTCATTCTTATCAAAACGACTTCACTCTTATCCAAACAAAATATTGAAAAATATCTTTTGCATTGAACATTTGGTTCTCCATAAAATAAAGAAAGATATCTGAATTCTTCGTCTTTATGTCTGTACCTTGACGCAAAACATTTCAACCATTCATAAAACAGATGCCTGTAGCTTGTAGCAAAAGCTCAGCAAGTTTCCACCATGTTTTCTGACTCTATTTCCTTTATATGCATCGTTTTCAGTTTATATAGAACTCTTTATTCTCGTTCATACGCAGTAACTACCAATGCACATCATACAGGTGCTTGCTTTAAAGTACTATACTTTTTGCTATACATTTATTCGTTATGTTCAAAGTGTTCATCTACCTAAATGTATTCAAGCTTTGATGCTTTTCTATTCTGCCTTCTGCCATTCAGACGCCAAAAAAGCAGCAGTACATGATTCCAGAGAAAACACGAAACGTATTTCCGCTTTTCGAAAAGGCGAAGGCGAAAATAAAGTCAATAAGATTTAATTAATGTGATTGCACGTCTGTATAAGCACGTGCGGTATTTTAATATTGCTCAGTATAGTTTATAACAAAGTTTTAATGGTCTCTCGGACTTTACGTTTCTCAATAAAATCCATCCTACGATATTCAGTTGATTCGTTTTGATTTGTTTGGACGGATGGTTTAATTATTTTTTCCATTTCGTTCAGTGTGTAAGGTATAAGGAATTATCAGCAAGCAATCTACGAAATATATTTTTACTTCTTTATTACGTGTTTGGAATAAAATAATGAATTATTTTAATAATAACATTTCAAAAAAAAAATGTTAGTATGTTGTTGGTTGATTCTCACATAGTTTACTTATGATACATGTGTATTTATTATAAGACGCGTAGTTCAAATAAAACATAGGTACATACATTTATCTAAAATCTAACTGTATTTGTGACAACAAATTAATTTCGTTTTTAGTCCAAGATGTCTTAATCTATACGCATTTTTATATCTACTAATGGCCTTACCAAACAGCACGTTGAATTTATAGTCCTTTTCGACCATTATCATTATAATTGCCTCCAAACGAAACGGACAACAACGAAACACATAATTTACGCACTTACAATTTCATTGCACGCATTTTACATTCAACATTTTATGTAAGTGAAAAAGTACGAAGGAGCCATTAATTTTGGGAAAACAAAATAAAAGATAAAATAAATGTAAATCGATTATTTCCAATTAAAGCAAACCTTTATCTGAAAAACACAAAAAAGTTGAATTTTGAGAATTGAACTTTTCTGTGTAACTATCCGATGGATTTCGACTTGAAAACTTTTTCTCAGATTTGTAGAATGCAGAACAGAACTACACGCGAGCTTACAATACAAATAAAACAGACAGACATGATAAACGCAATGAAAAAGCAACAAATGTTTTTTTTTTCTCTGAGTATAGCATATAGCAATATTTATATGAGTAATTACTCATACTCAGCGTTGTATAATAAACGAATAGCCACAGCAGACGATGAAACGACGACTTACATGCAGTCACAAAGTTACAGCAATGTATTAACAGGCCTATCATAACAGTGATGATTAATTATCGATTTTTATTCTTATTCTAGCTCAGATTGTGGCAGTCTACATATTAAATCGATCACATACGCAATACGCACTGAACTGAACAGTGAACATCAACAAGGTACTGATAGCAGAATTTAGGAATCGTCTGGATTCCAGTACATATGTCGACTGGATAAATGTACAGCCCTCGACTCATATTTAGAAAGAATTTTTAATCAATTACCTCGGTAGGAAGTTATAGAAACAATGCTCGTTACCTCTTTCGAAGCATGAGTAGTCTTCATTTTTTCAGTTCTTTAATTTCTCAGTAAATTATCGTATCGTACTTATCTTATCCCCATTTTGTATTTGTCCTCATTTTCTAAAATAGGAAAGATATTATAGAAAGATATTATTACCTGCGCACGCCTATGGTTCAAGGCTAATCTGTGAGAAATATCAGACTCTTTGCCCTGAGTAGAAACTTCGGTCCGTTCCCAGTGTTGTTTTCATGCGCCACATTACACATTATGCTTAATTGGGAAAATATAAGATAAGCTACAGCGCAGCATTAACAGAAATTGGAATGCGTACGCAACACGCAATGATACTCCATGAGCCTCCATGAGTCCTATGTAAACATCGATGTTTTCGACTAGATATGCATAAATTAGGGCTTATCCTGCTATAAATAAAGTCAGGGCTGGTCTAGAAAGTGTAAGCGCCCGAGGCGCCTGTTTAGTAGCTGTTGTATGTTGTTTAATACAATGAAAATTAAATTATTTTTGATCTTTTCGGCACTCTTGTTGCTCGGCGTCCCTAGGCGATCGCCTAGGTTGGTCTAGTGGATAAGTCGGCCCTGGATAAAGTACTGATAGCAGAATTTGAGTATCGACGGGATACAGGTACAAATATCAACTGGATAAATGTACAGCCCTCGACTCATATTCCAAGCAGGATGAAATAATTGTAATCAAGTGTATAATTGTAATCTCGGCATGAAGTTGTATAAGTAATGCTCGATACCTTTCTTAATTCTCTCAGTGAAGTATCTATTTTTCCCCATTCCAATTAGTTTGCTTAGCCGGCACGCTATAGCGCAGGCAATTTGACTGGAACAAACACACAGGATGATATGAGTCATATGTAGGTATACATCAACTAGATGTGTAGGCATTTCGATTAGAAATGCATAAATGAGGACGTATCTTGCTATAGATAAAGTACTGATAGCAGAATTTGAAGTATCCACTGGATGTACGGCCCTTGACTCATATTTTTCCATTCCATTTGCCCGAAATATATACTGTATATTGATTAACACTTGATACTTAACCGGGAAAAAACACTTGTTACTTAACCGGCACGAAAGAGAGTTATGACTATGAGGAACGAGCGACGTGAAGC